>CAJFCO010000090.1:3697284-3726260 GCA_904066015.1 Synergus gifuensis | reverse complement strand
ATCGCTTCCTGACAAACATAACTGCTCGAAGTTCAGAATTCCCTGGATTCCATTAGTAGGTTTCACGACTCCTATATGCACTTCTGCTGCGAGTTCTGCGTGATTCACGCGGTAATAGGCGTTGGAAGACGATAATAGGATTTTGAAAATGTTGTTAGCACTGTTCGCATCATTCGCATCATTCCCATTGCGACTCAGGAGGTGAAGGCGGCTTCGCAAAAGGCCCTTAATAATATAAACAAGCTAACCCTTTCTCGTATGAATTATCCGCAAGGTGCGGCTTGTTTCCGAGCAGGAAAGGCTGATGTAAACTCATATGTAAACGATATCGTGGTTCGACGCTGTATCCTTTTTAAGTTCATATATGTATATGCGATTCACCGGTGCTCAAAAATGTTCTTTATGGCAACCGTTATCATCCTGTATTTCATAACACACGTAGCCGGAAATGTACGGAACTCAAATAAGGAAGTGACGTTCCATCGAATGTATATATTCTGATTTCAGTTCGTTTCATGAGTAAAACGAGTAAAACAAGCATATGTTAGTATATGTAAAAGAAATGTATTCAAGGGAAGGACAAATGAAGATTCGATGTTATCGTTACTTTATTCAATGTTCGTGAATTCTGTACTAAAAGTCGGGTATATAAAAGTGTATTCAATGCCTATATACGATTTACAGGCATCATTATTTACAAATTGTTTAAGTTCTTTTTTTTTAATTAGAAAATGAGATGCGCTGTTCAAAGTTTTTCTTATATAAATTTCTTCTATTAAAAATATGATGTTACGCCTGAATTTAAGAATTCAAAAAATTCGAAAGAATTCATTTTATTTGATGAAATGAAGACATTCGATTTAAAACAAGGGAAATCTGCCAAGGTGAAAAGCAGACCGTTGAAACGACCTCCATTTCTCTCTGTGGTGCCGAAAATCCAATTCGTTCGAGCATCGACACCTTGAATGGAACGACAGATTATCGCCCCTTGCTCAGGTCAATGTATTCATTGGCTGTCCGACCCCGTGACGCATTTTCACATACTTTTCGACAAGAGTTATGCACCCTCTATATAAAAACGCTGCGAATAAAAAAGAGCATTCGCTTGGTGTCCAAACCGTGAAATCAAGGAATCATGCCTTCGAATAGCGAATTATTGCCTTCATTTTACAATAAATGTGATACTCTCCAACAATTTTGTATATTCAAAGAATTAACATTGAATTCACGTTAAATATCTTGAATTGAAAAAAATTCAAAATAATTCAGAAGTATTCGAAACAGTTCCAAATGAATCAAGACTGCATTAAAATAAAACCGAACAAATCAAATATAAATGCCCATAAATGAACGAGTTGTAACATATTCAGCCTACACTTTATTAGTCAGTTAGATAAAGAAGAGGCTATTCCCTTAAAAATTGTGAACTCACTTAAATCCCAAACTTCATTATTATAAATTTCATCTCAGAACCCCTTCTTCCACTATTTATCAGCACTTTATCTATAGTACAACTAAACTAACCACGCCGCACTTTGAGAACTATTACTTACCGCTTCATAATCATTCGCAGGTGATTAACGTGCGCTCAATGACTATACGGAAATTTTTCCAAGTTTTTGCAGCACGAGCTGAGCATTCATTTAATATCTTTTTTTTTGTGCACAGCACAGCATGAACCGTACCGGTTTCCAACTAGTGCCTTCATGAGACCACTTTGCATTTATATGAAGCTTCTATACCACAGCGCGTGGCACCGACGGTATATATACTACATATGAATGTATGCATGTTTTATATGTATTGCGGTATATTTATATGTATTACGGTGTATTTCACGAGTAAAGTAAAAAAAAAAAGTAAAACCGACAAGACGGTACGGAGAGGAAAGAATTTACGTAGATCAGGACAGACACGCGACAGAAGGTCCTAAGTGTAACTACATCGCAAGGATACGAATAAGAGAGAACTGCGAGAGCCAAGTGGATGAATTATGTTAAACGCTTGTTTAAATACATGGGATACATCGCTGACTCAAGATTCACCGCGTACAATTCGTCTTCTCGATTTATATTGAATCACCTTGCGACAACGGCCATACCACGCTGAAAGTACCAGTTCTCGATGAAAATCTTCAAAATCTCTTGAAATTTTATGAATCTCAAGTACTGATGCAATATCGAATGAAAATATCGATATTTACAATATCGATATATAGGGCATGTAGTAGTAGTAATGATATTTCCGATATTTCGATATCAATTATATTGTATCACTAATCTCGAGAAATCTCTTGATTTGATGTTTTGGCTACGAGTTCTTTTCATATGAAGCCAGAAAAAGAAAATTCGATTCACCTTACAAATATCCTGAATACTTTATTATCTTCGATAGCAGCAAAACATTGCAGTGTCCAGTTACAGTAAAAACAGGTCACTCGGTCAACCAACGTCACTTGCAACCTTGAACCTGCATCATCGACCGAAGGATCGTTAAATCAGAATACATACAATCGAGAAAAATTATTTCAGTCTTTTTTTATTATACACTTTCTCGAAAGCCTGTTGTAGGGCGCAACAGGTGGTATCACGACATGTTAACCTGTCTCGGAGTGTATAACCACCAAGAAGAAACCTTCCCACCCAAACTCCAGAATCTCCGTTGGGATTTCATCCAATCACATCGTCGAGATCGCGAGCCACCTTCTCTGATATCGTTACGCGGGTAAATAGACGATAAATATTAATTAGAATCGCAGAGATAAGATAAATGAATTCTTCCCACTTGTGAACGATCACAACTTGTGAGCGATTTCGGTCGAAAACAAAAAAATTGTAAGGAATTGATAAAAAATAAGGTAAACGGAACAGCCTTCTTAAAAATTTGGAGGCCTCTTGAAATTGAAAGCTCAGGGATATAAACTATTTTAGATTCCAATTCGTTTCAATCTATTTGAGTCTATTGTAATTCGTATGCAAGTCCGCTTTAATACTTTTTATTTATTTAGAACTGCGACCTCGAATTTTATTCAATTTATTGCGATTATATTTTATATTAACTTAATTTGAATCATTTTATCTTATTAAAAATTCACTTGAAATTTTTGTAAGAGAAAAAGAGAGAGAAAGAGAGGTAAGCAAAGAGAGAGGCCACGCTATAGTGGCGGCAACGGCGCGGGCGGCTCGTCTGGTGATTTATACAGAATCATATCTTCATCTGAATGTCTTCATTTTTAACACACAGCCGCGGAACAATCCCCACTCCTCGAACCGCGGCTTTATTTCAGACACCCTCCCCTCTTTTGGCCCTGGGCTCACTGCCCTGGGCCCTCTGCCCTGTGTGTTGCTCTTCGCTTCACGTCCCCCCCCCCCCCTCCCCCTTCCGCAGGCCTTACACCCTTCCTCAACTCTCGCTCTCAAGCTCGCACGCTTCTGCGAGGCCCACTGCGATTTTTCATCTGCTTCAGCCACACTATCAAAAATTTTCTGAATTTTAATACTATGTATTGGAAAATATAATATAAATAGTGTAATAAATGTATTAACATGTGATACTTTTTCGACAGGTCAATCAGGTTCAGATATACCAATTGTTTGTCCACAAAAATTAATATTTTTAAAAAATGAATTCGGAGAAGTTAGAAAATATATTAAGGGAGGTTCATTGACTCTCATTTTGTTAAATAATGAGAAAAAAATATTTTACAAATACACTCATAGAAAGCATAGCGCGTCTAATCTCAAAGTGACAAATGCATTACAGATTTTAGCACAAAAGAACTTTTTTTCATGATTTGAAATAAACGGAGTCAATAAACCTCCGTTTCAATGTTCTCTATCATTCCCTAAAATTTCTCGGCAAAATATTAATTTTTGTGGGAGAATAATTGGAATAATTGAAAAACAATAAAATCGAAAAACTTTCTAAATATCACATGGCCTTAATCAAAAACATTGAAAATATAAGTCCTTGAAAAACCTTGAAACCTTTTGAAGATTTCAAAAAATTTGTGAAAGTCTTTTGAAATCTCAAGTGTTCTTTTACAGTAATTTGAAATCGCTGAAAATGTTATGAAATCTTTTTAAATCGTAGAATCTATCATTATTATTATAAGATAATTCTTTTCTAACGAATTGAATTTTAGAAGAGAGTAAGAAATATGTAGATAAAATTCAAGTTTATATTCGTCTTTTTATTACTGATAACACTTATTTATTGGATGCAATTTAAAAATGAGTCAATAAAGATAACGCACAAAATAATAATACACTGTCAAATCCGGCAGTCTTCAAATTGTCTTCATGTCGCCTTCTTTACAGACGTTTTGAACTCGTAGAATTCCCTAATCTCAACTGTACATTCAACTTATAAAATGCAGGAAAAATTATATTTTAGTTTTTTCATCCTTTATACCATTTTATCCCAGGGAACCCTTGCGAAATTTCTGGAAGAGAGTGTTGGTAAGTAATCTGATATCTACAGAAAATCTGAAATTATCGTTTTTATCTCTATAATGGTATTTATTTGATAAAATCAAACTGACAGTATTGTTTTCTAACAGCTCTTATTAAGACATTAATTTTTCAAAAACTTACAGGGGAATCATCGAAACTTCTCGACCGCCAAAAACGTGTCATTGATCGTAGCTCGGATGGAGAAACACCATTAGTGAATGGAAACGCTCCTTATGTTGTAAATCTTAAAAAAAAAAAACATTTACACTGCCTAGCAACTATACTCTCGCATCACACTGCCATCACTGCTGCTCGATGTGTTACTTCTGACCTATGGATGTACTCAGTTCACTCTGGTTCATCATATATATTTCGTGGTAATGAACACAATGTAATAGAGAAAAAAATGCACGGCCATAGTCCATCTAGATCACCTGATTTTCTGACTGGTATTGCCTTGATCACTGTTAATCCACCTTTCGTGTTTCACTATGAAACTAAGAAAATAGATTTGCACTCAGAACCTGTATTGGCAGGCATAGAGGGTATTGTTGCTGGTTGGGGAACCTACGTTAATTATTCAGGACGGTAAGTTACAAATCATTAATTGCAGTAAATGTAATTGACAGACAATTGATTCAATTAATGCATCACTAATCGAATATTTGTTTTTCCACGACTTCAGAGTTGAAACGGCATATCCAAAAAGGCTGCGAACTATTTCTGTGCCGATAATGAATCATCGGGAGTGTCAAAATATATACCGTAATCGTTTTCCGATTTCAGAGGAAGATATTTGTACTTATCATCCACAAAAACAATGTGGTTATACTGATACCGGTGCTGCTCTTGTAATTGACAATAAACTAGTTGGGGTTCATATTGGGTCCATACCTACATCAAATTTAGAGTGTCCTACTAAACCTGATGTTTTTGTATTTTTGCAACATTTGAATTATAGTTCATGGATCATGAGAAACATTATACCTTGAATTATGGTTTTGAATCCAGCAGAATTAACTTTAACAGTTGAAATATATACGAGGCAAAGTCACTTATCTTTCATGTCATTATAATGCCTAAAAAAAGCTTATTTGCTTCGTAAAATTGTTCTTTGCCTAAACCTAATATAAAAATTCTATTAAAAAGACATATAAAAAACCAATATAAAACCACGTGTTGATCAAATATGTCTAAACTGGGGCAATCATTAAGCACTGCAAATAAAATTAGATTTACATGTGTGGAAACACAGAAAAGTATATTTGTACACGTAATATCTTCGATGTTGAAAATCTCTCATTATTATCTAAATAAAATAACTTCCATTGAATATAAACCTTCAATTACCCAAACATACTTGCAGTGAGCCATCAAATGAAATAAAATATTTCTCTCATCAAAAAAGGTGTTCAAATTCCCGAAGAGTGATGAATCGTCGTCCGTTGTCTAAGACTTAGTCATAAGGCATAAGAAAAAGGTTTAAAAAATTATAACATCTCTTTCTCTTTCAGAGATACGTTAAGTATTCTTTACTACATGTGTTAGTACGAAGTCATGCAGAGTCGGCTCCTTCCGACGTCTTTCAACGATAGTCATGATGAAAACAGAGATCAAGGCGACGATGACTGTTGCAATCGAAGTCCCTTGAGACTCATGCAGAGCTACCAAGAATACTCGGAGGACCCAAAGACTGACAACCCCTAGCCTTCATGCTGGTATTATATTTCGAGGGGCCTTATAATATATAACATATAACGTTATAATATAAGAGCCCGAAACTGTGCTATGCCTGTGAGGACCTCTTTCAAAGAATGACCTGCGATTCTTGACGCACAATCTTTTCGCTCCTTGTCCAGGCACTCCCTCGCATCTTTACAAGATAACTTTTATGCGCTCGAGTATCATCTCATACCAGACTTCTGTTTGCTGTATTGTTCTGCATGTACGAAACGCGTTGCTATATTAGTACCCTGGTCATCATTAATCTTACAATAAAAAATTAAGGTACGAGTCTGAAAAAACGAGTGCTCTGAAAAAATATTCAAGGCGATAAGAAAAAAAAAGATGACAGTCTATCAGTCTGCCTTTCTACCTTTCTACTTCAAACGACTACAGCGAGGAGTTCACGATTTTTGGTAACTTCGGGAACTTTAAAAGATTTCAAAAGACTTATTGAAAATAGATTTCTTCAGCGGACTTCGCCAGAGGTTTCATGTTAATTAAATTTTTATAGACGAAACCTTTAACATTATTGGAATTTCTGGAATCTGGAAAATATTACCTAACTTTATAATATTTTATAAATCACTACTGAAAATGCTCATTATTTAATGATGATTAAAGTTTACAATCCCAATTAGAACCTGAGCTTTAAGATCGTTTTACAGTTTTCATTAAAGTTTCGAGTACCGTTAGAATATAGAATCTCGTAAATGATAAATGTGCTGTGACTGATATTCAGTTTACGACACGCAATTGGCATCACAGCATCGCAGGAAGCAATTTCCCATCGTAATCCACAGCGAACCATAGAAAATGTTGCAATCTCGAGATATTTCACTTTTATTTATGAATTATATAAGCCTGCAAATGTGCAGCATAGTGTAAAAATATCAACATTTACCAAGGATAATAATCATAACGTTTATGGCAGCGTGTCTGGTTTCATCCTGCAATCACTCCTTTATTCTAAAATTGTCGCATAAATGAGAAATTCTTAGGAATGCATTCCAATGCATAATTTCTTCTCAGGAAAACTAGAACTAATGTTTTCACGGTTTCCTTGTTCTTATGACAATTGAAAATTTTGTTACTTAATATATTAATGGTATTTTAATTTTCGCATTTTTATTTTATTTCGCATTCTGTTGAATTCTGTTGGATTCTTATTTGAATTCGTCTTTATCGAGAATTTAAGAACTCTATAGCTATACTGACCTTTCAATTAAAGTTGAATCAGCCGCAATGCGTGTGGTATTAGGCTAATAAAATACAATTGAGTAAATCTTTCTAATCTGACTAGCATCAGCACTCTTTCATAAAATCAGTACAAAACAATAAAAGCCTCCTCTCATTGTTAAAGTATATAGTTTTTCCGAATCTGGCACAGCTCGCAGAGAATTCATTGATCATCGATGAGGTCGAAAGATCTTTGTGGGCAGTACACGACCCCCACGGCTCTCTGAAATATCGCAGGCGTTCCATTTCGATATTTTTGACCCGGAGGCCTGAGGAGGTGGATGCGGAGGACTTCGCGAAGAGAGTCCTACCTTCATCTATAGTTTTATTACACTCAGATCGGAAGGGGCGAGGCCTATGCACAATTGTTTATGCTCGTATCCCGCCCTATCGGACGCATCAGACATACTCAGATATACCTACCACGGATCGCGAATAGATCCATACAGGTCCTTATTGTAGAGAGGGTGCATATTTCTACTATACTATATACTTCTTCTTCATTGTATTTTCTTTGTTTCATCTTCCGAGGCTAAGCTTATATTAAAAGAGTGATGGCCGCAACTTTCAATTTTTCAATTTCCCTGTCATGTCAATTTCCCTGACAGAGAAGTAATAAAAATGCGAATACATTTTCAATCATAATGGTATTGAAATTTAAAAAAACGCATAATATCGTTTAAAATTTTTCGAAATTCAGTGAAATCTTTTGAAATCCCATAAAATTTTACAGAATCTTTTAAAAATAAAATCTATTAAAATCCTTTAGAATTCTACGATACACTTTAAAATCGCTTAAAATCAATTCAAATCACTTATAATTTGGTGATCGTGTTTCTAAAAACCCGTCCTCCCCTTGTAAGTAACAGAATTCATTCAATGCATCCAAATTATATAAAATTCTGTACCTATAGCGAGAAAGACACCCCCACACGTTATCAAGAAGATCTCTTTATATATTAGATCAAAGCAAGCTAAGATCAGCAAGTTGACATTAACAGCAGCTTAATGACAACCATCTTAGAGGGACTTTCGTCCTGAAGCAGAAGGACATAAACCTGAAGTAGAAACTAGAAACTGAAGATCTAGGACAGAGACAAAGAATGTTATACTACCTCTACATGATACAATCTCACTACCTTGGTACCTTGGTATCGGATGGTAGTTGGTAGTTGGTAGAGCGTAGGAGGTATCCGCGGTTGAACCTTTATCTTTGGATGTTTTTAAGTTGTCATCGGTCGCGGCCTTTGTTACTACAAGCAGAAGCTCGTAAAGCAACTGCGAATATGGCTGTATGGACTATCATACTCAGTGGGGTGGGTTGAACGCAGCCTCTACGTAATTACCGCGTTGCAGAGAAGCTTTATGACCGCGCGCTCCACGAGTATTAATTTTCTCTCGCACCACGGTATGTAGCTGCAACTGAAGGTATAGAAGGAGAAAAATCGCATGATAAAAGAGGGAGAAAGATGAGAATACAGAACCAATGGTGTACAGTTGTACACCCGTGTGTTACGGCGGCGCCGGCAAATGGCGAGATAGGTACGTCCTCGCTGTTGTGATTTTATCGCCCATTTCCCCCTTTTCTCCCCCTTGGAATTTTCAACCTCTTCAACTTACGTGGTCGCTGCGTCACTCAAATACTGGTATTAATTATTACTGCAAGAAGATTTAGATGTTTTTTTCGCTTGTAAGTTATGGTGGAGGTCCAACTATTTACAGCAGATAAAAAAGCTGTGTGTCGACTCGCGGGTTTCCCGTGCAGAAATTTGAATGGGGTCCTAATGGGGTCCATCTAAATTTGAATCAGTCAACTTGTTTTTTAAATAGGTATAAGTATGTGTACAGAGCGAAAAATTGTTTTTTTGGTAATACTATTTGCATAAAATGAAATGATTGAATTTTGAAATTTAGAATTCATGAATAAAGAAAAATTTTCAAATTACTTTCTACGCCTCTGCGTGATTACATTAATTCGCATGACTAAGTCTTATTGTTACAAGAGTCACGATAGTCACGATCTCGATTATGTCCCGTGTCCGCATAAAATTGTATAATGTTATTGCAACCGTTTACTTTCGTCGCGATAAATTAGTCGATGTACATTCGAAATCGATTGAATCAGCCGCTAGTTAAAAGAACAGGCTATAGTCACATCGTCTAGCATAATATTATTATAAGTTATATGTTGTGCGTAGGACGACTCAGGTTTCGTATCAAGCGTGCCTTAATAAATTAGAAGGCGGTCACGATTACTATTCGACTTAACGGCCGTGCAAGAACCAATCCGGACCGGTCTCAAAGATCCTACACGTTAATTCTATACCCGCAGCGGGCTGCAAAATATCGAAATCCAGACTATATAGCTAAGTAACACCGGCACCCACACCTTTTTCCTGTCAATTCAACACATATATGACAATTAAAATCTCTATGTTTGGAACGCGTTTATCAAAGCTTCATATATTTTCGAAAATACTAGTAATACTTTGGTATTACATAAAATTTAGTTGATAAAGATGCACGAGGTTTTGATTTTAGTCTTCCAGGGTAGTAATTTAATCTTGTAGCATATTCGTAACATTATATGTACATTATATTGTCTTTACATTTAATTATTGATTGTAGCAGTAAAAGGATAAACATAGGTACCTAAAGATCGAACATGAAACCTCCTGCAACAAGTCGAGCCTAATCAGCATGTATCTGTTTTGATTTTCGTTGCTATTTCCGGAAAATTCCAATTCCTTTTTAGAAATAAAGATTAGAATTGGGATCGAGTGGTCGTGAATTCTTCGAAAGGTAGCTCAGTAGCAAAGCACTCTTCCTTTCTTCTTCGGAGGTAGATTAATTCAATCGGGTGCAGTGTCAGTGAAAATTGACCACGAGGAAGAGGAGGGCGGTGGCTCCAACTCAGCATATAAAAGAAGTGGACAATAGCAGCGCCGCGAAGTGTAGCGCACAAACAAATAGCCAATTAAAATTCCGGTTGCACTGCGAACATACTTGCACCAGTTGCAGCACTCGGTGCCTGTACCACAGATCAGTTACTGGAGCTCGCCGATACAACCGAGCGAGAGGGAGGAAAACCAGATATCGGTTGCACCCGTTCAGAGCAGAACAGAGCAAAGCAGAGCAGAGAGAGAGAGAGAGAGAGAGATGTGTCAAGTGTCACTGAAACAACCTAGAGAACTACTGATAAGTGCCATGTGTCCATGCTAACTACCCCTAGAATCTGCAGTCATGAATACTTTCTAACAAGGGAAGTACTGAAGTTCTGTACTAAAGGTGAGAAAAAATAAGTGTGGCTTAAACATCATAAGGTGCAATTTCGGTCCAATTTTTTGTACATTCTTTTACTGAGATCCAGGCCAAGAAATATTGCGAGAGTTATAGCGATCGATCTTCCAGGTGTCCAGCGGCTACAGCATACACACTTACATTCACTGTAATGAACATTTTGCTCGAATAAAGGCCTTTTTTATGATAAGACGTCCACATTAATCACGAGGCTTTAAATATTTAAAAAAGCCTTTTATTGATTCGCATTTTATTATAAATCGAGTCCACTTTTTTCTGTCAAAACTTAAAGACTGATTGACCCATTGAAGGAATATCTGCTGTTCATTATTGCTACTTTATTGTTTATAGGTAACAATCCCAATGAATCAATAATGTTCAGAATACAGAATTTGGTAAGTTTCAATTTGACTGTTTAGAGTGAAATATGACAGCAAATCTGAAATATTATCATCATTAAAATTTCAAAGGTGTAAAAAAATTGGAGTTGCCGGAAGGCAATGGAAGCATTATTCTTCACGCCAGCATCAGGTGCGCCCATTTTTCGAGGCAGGTACCCACCATTAAGATTCTGTTTTGTACCAATATGTTACTGAACCTACGTTATATGTATTCTCATGCTCAAAGGCAGACGTATGGCTAATTTGCAACTTTGCATACACAAAAGACTGGATACTCATGTGTTATGTTATATACTAGGGGGCTGTTCCCCCTGCGCACACCAACCTTAGTTTTTTGTTTCATTTATCAATAGTAATTTTTTCATAATGCATGTCATTAGAAATTTAAAAAATATCTAATTCTCCATTTTCTTTCCTTAAATAATTATTTTCATAACCCTCATTTTAATTTTAAAACTGACTACATATTTGTAAATTCTTTATTTCCTTCTCATTGAAAAAAGGAATAAATAAGGGAAGGTAGTTAGAAAGGTGATTTTGTCCCAGCATTATTAGGTTATTAATTCAATGAAATAAATAAAGAAGGAAATAGACTGATTTTGATGGAACTAATCGACTGATAGGATTTTTGATAAAGCGTGTGAACTGGAAGAGAAAGAAACTTAACAACTTGCGGAGGAAACTTCGCATCCTTTTGGAATTCTTGATCACTTCTTTTTCTTTTTTTCTTGACTTCTTTTTGTCTTCTTTTTGTATGATTTTTTTATTCACACGTAGTCATCAGACCCTTGCGCCAATCAATACAACATGCCCGGCACACATTCAATTTTAACGTTAATAATCACCGGAAAAAATGACGGTCTTAAACGTGGGCATTCATCAGAGGCCGATCGATATTGCGAATGCGGTTTAACGGTAGAGAGATACCATCAAACCCGTCCTGTTCAGAGTTATTGAATTGCGTCAAATAATATACGAGCCAATAATGTATGAATAGTCCTGCAATTATGGCTTTTTGATCGTATCTAATTCACCGAGTTGTAATTCACTAATCTTTCACCCACAAAAGTGCATGGGTAGATGTCCCTGAGTTTAGGGTGTTGATTACTTTTCCGAGTTCTTGCCAAGCAATCGAAATTTTCAATTTTCGAAAAATCGAGTTATTCTCAATTAATCAATCTGCATAAAAACACAAATTAATGCATAAAATTAATGCATAAAAACACTTTGAATTTCTTGAGAATCCATAAAAATTAAATCCAAAATGAATTAACGAAAATTAAAAATTATGTTTCTCTATCACTCTATCAATTCACTCATTTGAAAACACAGATACGCAGTCGTATAGTCAGATCTTTAGAGTTGAACCCGTTTATTTGACAGACTCGATTTCTCATGATAATGTCAAGCACCAATTTTTAAGAATAATGAATTGAGAGCAAACTGGATCAAAGGGTGCAAATGAAAAAGATATGGATCTCCATTAATTGTGATAAATCATAAATGCCCTTCTGATTTACTCTTACAAAGTGCTTTTTATACCTTCTATTATAGTTTTGTAGTTTTTAATAAAAAAGAAGAATTTACCTATCAATGTTTGTATTCATAGAGCTCTCATGGTGCGTTTATACCTTTGTCCGACCTGGTAGGGTGGACAGAGGTATAAACGCAGCTTCAGTCTCTCAGATTGCGGATAAAATTTACCCCCTCCACTTTACTGTTTTGTGGAAAGAAAGCAATTTCGAAAATATAATTTCGAAAATCTTTTAAATTTATAATTAAGGAACAACGTAAAAAATAGTACAATTGAAATTATATTTTTAAATTATATTTCAGAAATTATTTTTTTTTTCCACAAAACAGTAGAGTGAGGAGATAAATTGCATCCACGATCTGAGAGATCTAAGAATTCTATGCCTCCATTCATCAAACTTCAAAAAGTAGATCGATGAACCTATCTTCAAGGTGCTTAGAAAGAATGTAACCAAATGTAGCAGGAGAGCTGTCATTATCTCAGATAGGTTGAAATCTTCGTCAGAATCAGGAATTAATGATCTCCTTAATGATTTGAGCTGTCATCGAACATCCGTTCAAAATAACGTATCAACATGCTCGATGAATTTAAAAAGAAGATAGCAGAAAATTCCAAAGACAATAGTGAAAATGACTGCGACGATCCTGACACTGTAAGTAATGAGTTCCAACTTGATATTAATCGGTAATGTTAAGTTATACTATAAAATTATAACGTGCTCGAACATTTTTTGATAAATTGACTATTTTATACATGTATTCAAAAATTTATTTAATTGCTGAATTATGCTTTAAAAAGTCAGAGCTAATTTTTTTGATTATGTCAGTTTGAAATATGTATGTTTATTTTCAGGCTGACATTTCTGCAACAGTAGTAACGACAACGACGAAGAATGCATTAATCAGATCGCAATTAGGACCATGTGAAACGTACCCACACAGACTCAAGGTCTCCATCGTTGGTGCCGGAAACGTGGGAATGGCATGCGCCATTGCAATTTTGATGAGAGTAATTTATACCCTTTTTACAGACATATTTTTGAGAAGTATGTTTTTCATTAGAAATATGCTTTTTACGACTATGAAAATTTATCTTTAAAATGAGACCAAGGACTTTTAAAGATAATAAATATTTTCGAGTTATGTATTAACATTTTTGAAAAAATCGAAATTTGAGGTTTTTTTGACAATTTCTTTTTATAAAAAACAGAATTTAACTTCCCCTTTTGCTTATTAGACGCAAAATTTTATTAGCTTTCGTACTATTTTGGAGAAAAATTTTTCAATTAATTATTATAAAACTTAGAGAACTTTAAGCAACTCTGAGAGAAAACAGGCGTGCAGAAAATTTCGAACGGTAGTGTACTTATTACTTTCCTCTAAAGATATGACAATCAGTCTCTTGAAAAATAAGTATTTTATATCTAAAACATAAGAAATTGAAAACGCTTTACTCCTAAAATCAGTTTTTGATCATGGTTTTTAATCATTCTTTTATAGAGAATGGCGAGTGAGATCTGTTTGGTGGACAAGATTAAAGAGAAGGCTGAGGCTGAGGCTGAGGACATTAGACACGCTAGTATCTTCCTAGGAAATCCTCTAGTTATCGGCTCTCAAGGTATGTATTTACCGTTCTAAGTAAGGTCCAAGTATGAAATGTTCGTGCAAATCAATTGTTCTTCTTCGAACCCCTTTTTTAAACAGTCTTCCTCGTTGCACGTTTTTGTATCAAGAGCAGGTCTGCGGGTACATATATTACCTGAGGTAATAATTGACATTGTTTTACACACTATATATATGATTTGCCATGTATTATTAAAAAAAAAATTACATAGTAATAATAATTATAATGTCATCTTAATACATTTCGTTCGCCATGAAACTATGAAAAGGTTTTGAATTTACTGTGGTTGCGTCGGTAATTTGTAAATAGATTATTGATAAGAGTTTAAAACTTTTTAACAAAATTAGAGGATTTCAGAATAATTCAAAAGATTTCCAGAGATTTAACAAAAGTTGCAAGTGTCAAAAATATTTAGATTGATTATTCGAAACAGTTTTCTAAGTTTTTTTTTTTTTTCTTTTTTACAACACATACAGCATATACATAGCACAAACGCTCGAGCGGCTTTTGCGAAGGTCGTGTTGACTTGTGGGTTGGTCTAACCCTAACGCAGTGGCGGCGATTCCCATCGCGATAAATAAATACTCGAAATTTACGAACCTGCCCGGAAAAAGCGACGGAAACATCCGCCGTCCGCGTGCCTGCACGCGGCGACTCGAGATGCAAGGAGATGATTAAAAGCGGATTCGAGTCTCCACGTCCGAACAACCAAACCCTTCCTTTCTTCCCCCCTTCAACGCACTGGTTACTCTCATCCAAGTCTCGTGTGTTTCTGACCCATTGCACGTTGACAGGGGACTCGAGAGAGATCCACAAACGAGACATCCAAAGCGACGGACAATCTTTAAAAAGCTCAATCGCAGTCGAAGATCGACTGAACGGGTGAAAGAGCGCGTAGGCCATCAGTCAGGATATATCAATTTGAGATTTTAGGAATCTCGTTGATCATCAGTGAAACGTGAGACGATGAATTCCAGATGAACGCTTCTGGGTATCTTAATTTCAAAAATAGAACGTTACCAACTGGTGACGAAAAAGGTATAGACAACCAAATTTTATTTCAAGCTGATATAGATCTCTATGAGGTCATTTAGCATTCAAGCAGCCAGTCAGGGATAAACTGAAGAGTTGATCTTCATATAAACTGTTCAAAATCACGGTATTTTTAAACCATTACTCCCAAAAATATACGGGACGGAATAATGATTTCCAAAAATTAGCCTAGAACCTCTTAAGACTAAAAAATCAGTTTCGAAAACCGTATAATAAGTCCGAAAATATAAGGCTTGAAGACCACGAGGTATTCTAATGAATTTTCTTCTTCCGCCTCGAAAGGAAATTGGATACATAATGAATATGCATTTTACCAATGTTTCCTTAACTACACAGCTATTTTATCTGAAAATCTGAATGTTAACTGGTCGAAGCCTTCACATACAGGAAGAAAAAGACATTTAGCCTGATTTAGCGCTCTTGAGTTTTTCTTTCTTCTTATACCTTATTCATTGAACAGCTCAAGAAAAAATATTGTGTTATTGTATAGATATATACTACGGTTATATAGATGTAAAGCAGCTTCTGAGGAAGGGCAAGGTCTAAAATTGACACAGTCTCTTCTTTCACAAACAGATATCAGTTTGATCTTGGAAACTTTCCCTAATTTCGGAAGCTGGGCACACTTCGTTCGACATTTTACGATCGCGTGAGAATAATGAAGAAGCAATGTTGAAAAACATTCTAATTTTTTTGGGACAAGGAAAAACTTGTTTTACAGCTGTTGCGGGTGATAAGATAGATTTTTATCATGATTCCTAAAGTCATAAAATCCCAGAATGTTTAAGTTTATTAGTTGATTTTATCGTGGGTCGTTTCTTAGGAAGTAAGATATTTTGATTCCCAATAAAGACACTGTTGTCTTTTCTCCTTTCCAATTCCTGGGAGATCCAAAAAAATCACAAAATTCAAGATAAATTCAAAGGCATTCGAAGAATTCAAATTGAATTACAAAGAAGTCAAGGAATTCAAGGATTTCAAAAAATTCAATTTTAAAAAACGACTGAATTCATGCATATGGAAAAAAAAAAATATTCTAAAATCGCGTGCTTAAGTTCTCCTGTTTGCAATTTTTTTGCTAAAAAGATTCAGAGGATTCTAAACAATAATTTCAGATCAAAAAATTTCAAAAGTTTGTAAAATCCTATAAAATATCGTAAAATTTCTTAAAATTACTTAAAATCGCTTGAAATCTTTTGCAATAAAAATTAATGTTTAATTCACTTCTGTATATCATAGAAACATTAAAATCTTATTCATTACGGTTACAGAGATGGCGGCGACTAAAGAATCAGCAGTGGTGGTTATCTCAGTAGAACATCAGGAGCGAGGCGAGGAACCGAATCTGCAGAAAAATTTGCAAATCTTCAAGAAAGTTATACCCGCAGTAGTAAAATGGTGCCCCAGATCAATAATTGTCGTAGCTACACAGCCAATAGAAGTCATGTCTTACATCGCTTGGAAACTCTCAAAATTTCCATCCCATCGCGTCCTTGGCACTGGAACCCTTATTGACAGTGTCAGATTTCAGTACTATCTAGGCCAGAAATTGGGCTTAGCCAACACCTCCATCAGCTGTATGAGCATTGGGGCACAAGGAGATCACTCCGGTATCAAATTTCTCTCGTATCATCAAAATTCATTTCTTTTCAATTTAGAGACCTTAAAAATATTTTTCAAAATTATAAGACCAAAAGATATTACGAATACCCAAAATAATCTCAAATCAAAATGTCTCGTTCAAAAGCAGATCTTTTAATGATTCAAATGATTTTTTAATTAAAAAAGAATAAATCATTTCCGTTCAATATAATAATACTATCCATTCAATAGTGATACTATAAATTTTATAATATATATGTACATTTGAATCAATAAAATATCTTGCTTTGAACGAAATACATATATTCATTCAAAAGTATATTTATTGATTTTTGAGTAATTTTTTTCTCAGTGCCCTATTGACTAAAAATACGGTATCTTAGAGACGAAATCTAGAAAATAGAGGACATTAGGGATCTCAGCTGAATATAGGGGTCAATAGGGACCGGTCATAAGGTCTGTAATTTCGAAAGTTTAAGGTCTTAAGCCAATTGTCCAAAAAATTAAGGCTCAAAACTATAAATATAAAAAATTCGATATACGACGGACGAACCATGTTGAAAGCCTCAAAACTGTCAGAATGTCGTGAAGAAGGTCTAGTTTCCTTATTGATAGGAAGAAGCCAATGTGAGCATATTGTATCCGATAAAAACGAAAAACACTGACCGTACAATGTAACCTTACACCTACCGCCACGAGGACAGATCAGATGGCACACTGGAGAACCAGGAGCAGAACTTGATTAAATTTACGACAGGAAATTAATGGCATGGCCTTATAAAATTTATTACAGTTATTTGCGCCTCTATAATAACTAATTTGTATGATTGCCCGGCGAAAGTGCACAGAGCAAACGCGTATATATCTATATGTTCATAATTGAAATCTGCGAAACAAGTGATTTACACTAATTGGCCTCGGAAACGATCATAATTTTACACTAAACGGTAGTAATACCATCTAGTACTCAATAACTTCATTTAAGCCTTTTTTCCGTTGCCGACACCAGAGTGATTTGCATTTTTTCAATACTTGTTCTTTCGTTATTAATCGACAAATCAGTTTTTATACCATCCGCTAACTAAGAAATTAACCTTCAAGTGTACGTTTGAAAATTTGTAAAAAGACCTTTATTATAATTCGAATCTTTCAGACATTTTGTCAAGTGAAAAAAGTTTCGTTCGTGGTAGCAATGTGGAATTTTATAACTTAAGTTTATATCTTTAATGAAATTCACCTTATCACAATTGTCCCTATATCCTTTTCGTAAAAATCACTTAAAAATCGTCAAACTTCCTGAAAATTCCTAGAAGCCTCTTGAAAATCCTCTCTAAAAAAGTGGTTCTTCTCTAAAAAATGTCTCGAAAATCTCGCATATGTTATTTTGGAATGAGTTGAAGTTGTAAGAAGAAAAAGAAAATAATCGCGCGCGCGTTGGTTTGCTTGTTATTATAAAAAGGTAGGTGGTACATGACCAGATTTTTTAAATTTGTATGAATAAAAAAAGTAGGGATTGTTAAGAGATAGATTCAAGGTTAAACTTGGGCGTATCCAATAGAGCAACAAAATTTAATTCTATGGATATGTAAATGGAGGTGAATCTAATTAAATCACATAAAAATAACGAATCGTCTTAAATCACAGATAAATGATCTCACAGGTGGTATTTTTGGAAAAACATAGGCCAATTAATCGAATCTTTCCGAAGGCAGTAAAAGTTTCTTGTTTAATTTATTCTTACAATAAATTCGCTTATTCAAAATTATAGTCCCTGTGTGGTCGGGCGTTAATGTCGCTGGTATGAAACTGCGGGACATTAATCCAAAGATGGGTGAAAAGGACGATCCTGAAAAGTGGCACGAGATCGGCACTGCGGTAAATGAATGGTTAGTCATATTATCATGAAAGTGAAATTGAGACGTCGAGTCGCAGTAGACATTCCTGTCATTCCGGTTTCTTTTTGCTTTAGCGGCAACAATCTGGATGTGCAAAAGGGTCGCAGGGGACGAAATTCTTGGGGCTTAGGATTCTGCACTGCCGAGATTGTTGACGCCATTCTCAGAAATACCAGAGTCGTACTTCCGGCTTCTACTCATATTCCGGTAACAATTATTTATTTTCAAATTATTAATCCAATTCAGGGCCTAAAATATTGTTATATAAAAAATTTCATACGTTTTAGTAAATTTTGAAAATTTTTACACTATACTCTCATGATAGTCTCACTCGTGTTAGTACGGCCACTATTAGATATAGTAGGCAAGGGATGCGTGGGGCAGTGAAAGAGACGTCTCGAACGCATTGTCAGCCAATTTTCCCGTGTTAGTGCGGACCAACCGAGACCGTGACTATCATGAGAGTACAGTGTATTTGAACACTCGGATAAACTATTAAAAATTTCCATAAATTGTCTGAAATTATGGAATTTAACTTTTGGGTCGTGTATTAAAGATTCATTTAACTAATTTAGATTTATATTTTACAGAGTTGTACTCATGGAACGGACAAGGACATTTACATGTCTGTGCCTTGCGTGGTAGGAAAAGAAGGAGTTTTGCAAACCGTGCGTCAAAAATTAACAGACGAAGAAAAAATGGGGGTTCAATTTTGTGCAGACAGCATTCGTTCTGCTATAAGAGAATGTGGAATTTTAAAGGAAGATGATCTCGAGAGTAGTGAAGTGGAAAATTAAATCTTCGATTTATACTCTACATTGCTCCATAATAAATTGAATTATATATCAAATTGTTAACTAATTGTATCGAAAACTGAGGATAACGTTATCCTTCAAACTAAAACTTGGTCGATAAAAGTTTTTTTTTTAATGGAAAATATAGTCGTTTTTTTTTGCGTTTTGTTAACCGAAAAAATAGTATAAATCCTTAAGAAAGAATTCAAGATTCCAATTAATCTGTAAAAAGAGGTAATTATACGAGGAGTGTTTACGAGAGACTTAGTTGGTAGCTTCACTTATCCAACCTCATTATAATTAAGTATATAACGAAAAACACAAATGCGTAATGAAGCCATAAGATTAACATGATAACGACGTTTGCTAAATCAAGAGTCAGAGAAAGCTTGTCGATTTTTTCTTTACTATTACAATCCCTGTGGTCTATTTATATAGATGTAGTTGTAAAAGACCCAAATACCTTCAAAGTAGAAATAAATAATTAATACTTTTGAATGTATTGTAAATTACAGAAAATTTCCAAAAAAGTTTCTATAAGGTTTAGAAATTTTCAAATTGAACTTTGGATAATTGAAAAAAGTTACCAAACCAAAATTACCGGTAAAGTGTAGTAAAGTTCAGTCAGTACTGACAGAGATTTCAACTCTTTTTAAGTTGTTCAAATATTTATGTATTGTCAAATATTATACAACATAACCCAATTGAGATGATATCACATTCTGCAGTTTAAAGAAGTTGAAAAAACTTAGAAAAAATTGAAGTATCTAAAAAATTACTCTTGAATTTAGAATTATGAATACAGATATGGGTAACACTAGGAAAAAAGTAAATGAAAATAGCGGAAATACGGCCACTGTTCTGCTGACTAAACAGCACGAGCATCTTCCGGATGGCCATCGAGTCAAGGTCGTTATAGCTGGATGTGGTTACAGCGGAGTGGCTTCTGGAATTGCTGTATTGTTTAAGGTCTGTCATTTAAATTTTCACAGTCCCTAAAAGATCTCTTTTCAATTAAAAACAAACAATAATGTCATATCTGTTAATCATAGCTGACATTTTGTGTATTTTGAAGCACTTATCTGATCACGAGGACCGGGATTGAAATTCCATTATTAGTACCTTAAAATAATGCTATCAAACTGAGATGTTGTTGATAATGAAAGAAGGCAATTCCCAAAATTTTCCACACTTAATTATTTATGAAAATATAAAAGATGGTTATATTTATGCAATAGAAAATTAGTTAATATGTATACTGCTGACAAACACAGACATATTTCTTAAAAATCCTTTGAAATTTTTTAATAATTGGGTTGAAGTTGCAGACGTCTAGTCTAACGAACTATTTTTATTATTATTTTTTTTTAATTTTAAGGAATTTCAAAGGATTTTTAGAAGAGATGAAAACATTTTAAGGATTTTCAAGATTTTCTTTGAATTATTTGACTTCCTTTAAATTCCTTTAAATTCATTTGATTGTTTTGAATTCATTTAAATTCAATAAAATTTTATTATGAATTACTTTCTATTTAAACAAATATGAAATTAGAAAGATTGTAGTAAGTTTTACGAAAGGAACGAACGTCATGTACCTACCTACATCGCATCGGAAGATAATGGACGTAGACTACGCTAATTTCAGGGTCGGTTTCCGCAAATCGTTACAAAGGCAAATAACAAAAGAGGCCGGACGTAACAGGGCGTTCACAGTTGCCATTACTTTCCCGTGGAGCTGGCTTATTGTTACAAAATAACGTGACGCTAACGACAGCGGTGCCGCAAAATAAGGATCATTTTCCGCCTGACGGAGATCGCGAGCCGCTCTGCGAGCATAAAATTAATTTTGTCGGAAATTGACTGTGGACCGATTGACCTCAGCCTACTTTTAATAATGGTCCTTATGCCGCATCTGCTTCATCCTATGTCAAACTTCTGGCTCCTTATACCTTCAGACAAAGAAAAATGGATTACAGGACTATAATTAGAGCTCGGTTTTCTTTCATATGTACGAGTCTCTGGCGAAAACTAGGATTGAACTTCATTTCGAACCAATTCGGAATTTTTCCGAATTGTTCAGGAATCTTTTTCTGAAGACATTTGAAACATTTCAAAGGATTCTAAAATGTTTCTATAGGATTTTAAAATAATTCAAGAGTTTATGAAAGATTTCAAATTACTTTAAAAAAAATGGAATTTTTAAAACTTTAAAAAATATTATATATCGATTGTCGAAAAAATGTTGAATGTTGCAGACCGCAGATAACTTCAATAGATTACAGGTTTTCTTAAAGAACTTCGATCAACATGTCGGCAGTTTCAAACCGTCTAACTCGTCTAACCTTTCCACAACACATCCTTTTAGGCTACATCATCAAGAAAAGTTTGAGTAAAAAAATTAGTTCAGTTAAAAGTGATGCAATGAAGAACTCGGTCTATTTTCCTGGGACGAGGGAATATGACAAAATTTACCAGCTGCCGTTCACGTCGAAGTCTCTCTGAGCAGATTAACGAGATAATTGCAAAATACGATTGCCCTCGGAGTTATTGCCCACCAATCACACCCTCATTATCAGCACCTTGCAGCAAAACTCCTATATATCCTCATCTCTTGCCACTGAGATGCAGACCACTTGGAATCTGTTGCCTCAAGCCTTCCTCGACAAAACTATGCTCATCTCGTCTAAAACCTTGCTCGCCAACTCGTTCTTCATCCACTCGCTTTAAGCTCTGCTCATCAGTACAATATTCATCTCCCCTGCCTCCGATTTGTCCTGGACCAAATCTTAAACATTACCTTTCCACCAAAGACATTTGTCCTTCTCTGAAAGGCAGACTCTGCCTCTATGATCACTTCTTATCGCCATGTGTGACTCCATTGAGGGAGCAACCAGTAATTAGGTAAGAATGATTTTCCGTTTGAAGTTATTTGGATTTTTTTTTAATTCTTCTAAATTGCTTTGAAGTTTTTTGAATTTCTTTGAATTCTCCCTTTTAAAAGCCTTACATAATTAATGGACGCTCTCTGAGTAAAAGGCCTGAACCTTTATGATCATCATAATCAATAAACGTCTTCTTCTCCCTGAAGATGCGGATCATCACGTTTTTGCAACATGGTTCCTCTCAAGTTGAAAAGATCATCATGTGAAACAAAATGTCCCAAGAGTTACATTCACCGCACGTGTCCGACCACACCTTGCAAATCCTCCTGCGTTTTGAAGACAAGTGACTTCCGGATACCTGTGGCCACCTGCCATGAAATCTGTTCCGACCTGCCGCTACCAGTATCGACCTGTTGTAGGACTCAGAGGAGACTTACAGCCTTGGATGATCCGCCTTATTCGTCTTCGAGTTTAGAGAGGGAGTTTAAAAGCAGATTCGTTAAGATCGAAAGCTGCAGCTGTGTTGCAAAACCGAATTAAGAAATTCTCTGCGACAATGTTGGACTTTCATGAGAATTTTTTGAAAATCGGTTCAAGGTCAATGATGTAATTTTATATTATAATCTCCTATCTTAAAATTTGAATGAATTGAGGTTGAGAGAAAGAAAACAAAATAATCGCACGCGTATTTGTTTGCGATTTAAATTTCATCAAATTCTATGAAATCCTTAAACATTTTACAAAATCTTGTAAAAATTAAAAAAACCTCTCGAAAATCCTTAAAATTTCACGAAAACTTTCGAAATCGCTATAAAGTCTTGAAATTCTTTAAAATTCTATGATATAATTAAAATACTTTTATATTCTTTAAAATCCATTAAAAGTATTAGAAATCTTATCAAATTCCATGAAATTCTTGCAAAAAACTTAAAATCTGGTATACACTCAAAAATCGACTGGTTGAGATACATACTTTATACAAGAGGATAAAAGAGATATAAAGAGAGATAAAGGCGCTAAGCATTATATATTCAGCTACTGAATGATCTTGCACGCTCGTTTGCGATTTCATAATGAATGGGCGACGGTTCGCTGGGCTGAAAACACACATGGGCCAACCAATTGGCCAACGGACCATCTCAGGGAAAGTAGAGGAGTGGCCGACCGGGTCCTACGCAAAATATCGAGGGGCCCTGAGGACCCCAGAAGTGCATGGCCCATGGCCTAACCAACTGAGCCGGTCAGACGTGTAATTATTCAAGAATAAGTTATCGCACTGCATAACGTTCATGGGGTTAGCTCGTAGTCATCGTCGCCAAGCCGACAAAGTCTCTTTGAGTTCCAAACGGCCACAACAAAACTATTCCTTTGCGCACGCTACTGCCTGACTTCTCCCCTTCTCCCGTTTTTTACATCCGCTCTTCCTTCTCGACTCTCGCTGAAAAATAATCAGGCCTTAATGATCCCTTGCATTAATACGCAATATTCTAAGGAACTTCTGATGCATCGATCCGTAGAAATTCGACGTAAGATTCACCGTGAATTTTTTAGGTTTTTATATTTTTATCTATTCTTTACAGAGGCTCGCTTCCGAGTTGGTGTTCATTGATGCGGATGAAGAATTGGTTAAAGCAGAAGCTGAAGATTTGGGCCATGCTGCAGCATTTATAGGAAATCCTAAGATCATTGGGACAAAAGGTGACATACTAAATGTAAAATTAATGTAATTAAGTTAATGTAAATCCAAGTCTTTATATTTATATGTATAATCAAAAAATATCTTTGATAGATTATAGTTTAGCAAGAGATGCTACAGTCTGTGTTATTGCGGCTGGAAACGAGAGGGAAAAAGATCAGGATCCGAATGCTCTTCTAGATGGAAACCTCGAAATTTTTAAGACGATCATACCGAATGTGTGCAAGTATGCACCAAATAGTATCCTCGTTATTATTAGCACTCCTGGTTAGTATCGATTTCTGTTAAATAAAATAATTAATTAAGGGTGTTCACAAGATTCAATTTTTCCAATCAACTATTTCCCCTGACAACTACTCGCATCCCTAACATTTCTCTGACATTTCCCTGATTCATAATCAGAAACCTGAAAAATTCAAACATTCAAAGCACAAAAATTTTCCTTAATACGTTTTCTCGTAATTTTCAGTTGACATTTTGTCTTTTGCTGCCATGAAATTGTCAGGATTTCCACCAAACCGTGTTATCGGAATTGGAACATTTCTCGACAGTTGCAAATTTCAATATTACATTGCACAGAAACTTGGAATCTCAGCAAACTCCGTTCAAGCACTTGTTATCGGCGAAAATGGGCCAACTTGTGGTAGATATATTATTATTAATATTACATACATTCTAAATACCAATGTGTTTCGAAGGCTTGCATAATTTTTTTTTACAATATAATTCAAACTTATCCTAAACTGCAATGTTGATATAATTACATACGATCCTTCCAATTTCTAAAAATCCCTCTAATTCAAAATCCAAAGTAAATTTTCTACACGAACTCTTTCAATTAACAGTACCTGTTTGGTCAGCCGTCTCCGTAATGGGAGTGAAATTGAAAGATATCAATAAAGAAATTGGCACGAGTCTCGATCCCGAAGGTTGGAACGAAATACACGACAAAGTGATTAACTCTTACGATGACATCCTTGCAAAAAAAGGCTACTGCAATTGGGGAATTGGAATTTGCGTTGGTGAAATCGTCGACGCTATTGTACGCAATTCTTGCATCTGCATCACCGTCTCGGCTTTCGTTAAGGTTAATGAGTACCTTCAAACTAATTTCGCAAATGTCACAGGAATTCTTCAAAAGCTGAGGGTCTGGAGACCAATAATAACTTATCTTCGTCGACGTGCGCCGCTTTCGCATTGTCTTCTCTTTCTTGAGATTGAGTTCCTTCAGTTCAAAAATTCATATATTCAATATTCATATTCCTATATATTTCTAAATAATCCCTCATATTTCTCAATATTCCAATATTCTTCATATTCCTTGTATATTCTTAAATATTCCGAAATTCGAAATATTCTCTATATTCCAAAATATTCACATGTTATAACCTCTAAAATTTTTCTCCCTCCACTATCTCCTTTCCATGAGATTTCACTCATTAATTACATTATTACACATTAAATAATCTTCATAACTTTAAATAGGGTTGCCGTCATGGTCTTGAAAAAGATATCTTCATGTCTCTACCTTGTGTGGTTGGTAGAAATGGAATTCAGTCCTATATACGTCAACTTTATACTCCCGAGGAACAAGAACTTACCACCCAATCCTGCAGGTCAATTTACGAAGCTCAGAAACGAATTTTGGATAAACTTGAATAAGGAAATATTCATTTTAACGAGATTTACTCTGAGAAAAAAGATTAGTGAAATTTTCTGTACGTGAATGACAAATGAATTTTTGATTTTTGAAAAAAAATACGACGAGATTATTTATTTGCTTGCACTTTCTTCTATTTTGAGTTTATAAACATTTTAAAAATGTATTGCGTTCCTCATTATGCGTTACCTTATTATTATGCGTTATAATTATGCTCATTATGTTATGTTATAATTATGTATGCTCATTATGCGTTACCTTATTTCGTTGATATTGAGAGAGTCGAGTGTAGTTAACTTCTTACGTAGTGCGCTAACCTTATTGGTCAATTCATATGACGCGCGAATTTAAATTGTCATTCCAGTTTCTATAGACGAAACACGCGCGCTCAAGCGCGCGCCTAATCTCGTTACAGAAAATTTAACTTACGTCACTGAATTCTTACAAATTCGACTGAATGTAAGTAAAACCGCGTGAAACTGTGAATTGCAAACCATAGGAAGACATTAATCAAAGTGACTGCAGATTAGATGAGAACTGCATTAATCAGTCTTATGCGAATGAAGGCTTATTTCATTTAAGTAAGACGTATCACATCGTATTCATCGACGAAAATTTTTTAAGTATATCTTCCGCGTAAATAAAAAAAAAAAATAAAATCAGCAATGGGTAGTAAATTATATAAGACATATGATCCGATCATTTTGCGTTATTGCATTTCTAATAAAAAATATATATTGGATATATTGGATATATATTTACAGTTGGTCCCCGCCACACTTAAAACTTGAAACATTTTAAATTTCAGACATGAGATAATAAATTACGTTGTTTATTTGTAAAACCTTTTTATACAAAAAAACATTTCAGGTTTTCAGCTTGGAGTTGAATTGTACATATCTCACTGATATAAATTAATTATATTTCTCCACATTTAGCGCGTTATTCTATTTTTTGCTGACTGCCACCATGAAAACTTTTTCACATAGTAAAAACCGTAAAAACTAGCAGTAAAATACCGATAACCAACCAAAAACTATAGGTAAATTTTCTAAAACTACTGGTAATCTACCAGAAACTACCGTCAATCATTTTGGGCGTTATATTTTTAAGTTTTTTTTGGACCTCATATTTTTAAGGCTTAAATAGCTACGAAATTCTTCTTTGTAGGCGAGAGACACTTAAAAAAATGTAAAAGTGTATGCACTCATATAAAAATTGCTTAAAAATGTCTCACTCATGAAAAATTGGATTAAAAAATGCTAATTATCTTGTAAATGACTCAATTTTGAGGAGAGTGGATAGAGGCCATAACTTTGTATTCCTCAATGAACCTATCCCAACTATATGCGTCCCGAAACGGTCGCTCATAAAACGGCAACGGATATGGGCAAGTCAGTAGAGCTCTCATTGAGTTACGATTTAATTAGACCGCACAGCCAATCAGTAATTAAGATATCCTCTCATCAACGGGGTCCACCTCTTCATTCTCTTTTTAGTATGATTTCGTCACCATTTCCTTCTCCTCGATTTTCGATTTAATATTTTAAGCATTCGTAATTATGAATTTATTATTATGCATCTTATTTTTATTTGATTTTTTCTAGTTTCATCGATATCTTCATTTTATTCAACAAATATTATAACTTGAAACTTTTTCGCTTTGTAGCGTTACTCATTTTTTAAAATAAAATTGTGAATACAGTTCCAAAAAGACCTCTAATTTTAATAATTTCCATGACTTTTTCCTTACTTTCGACAAATTTCTCTGACAGAAAATTATTAAAAATGCGAATAAATTTTCAATAATAGAGCTATTTCTTAAAATCTTTTAAAATTCCACGATAAATTCACAAATATCTTCGATGTTTCTTAAAATTCGTTGAAACTTCAAGAAATAATCAAGAAAATTATTTTAAAATATTGTATGATTGTGAGCGGTAGGTAAATAGGTAGTGTGGAAAGCAATCTTTCGTGGATATGAACCGGGTTATATTTAATTCTCGAGTTGGAAAGGGTTTGCCGATATGAGATTGCACATTGCATCGTATAGCGTCTGAGATAGCATTGATCGCGTTGATTGTAATTAATAGCCGGCATTCGCAGAGGGCCAGCTTACAGAGTTAATTGTCGAAAAAAGAGTAACGATGGTTCACACTATCAAAGTGTTTGAAACATTACTGTCCAACAGTAACGCGTTACCGTTACTTTAAAAAAAAAATAACGCTTCATCGTTACCGTTACTAAAAAAAAAAGTAAATATAGTTAAAATCCTTTAAAATTACTTAAAACCCCATGAAATCTTGTTAAATACTTTTAAATTCCTGAATGAAATTTCGCCAAATCCCTTTAAATTTCTGTCAGCAAACAATTTCTTCTTCTATTTTGGTATCCTAGGTAGAACCTAATTAGCGAAAAATTTCTTCTTCCATTCAGAACCCAGATATAATCTCTATAGGACCTTTTTTATAACCATATTCAAATAGGACTCATCAATTAAAATTCATGAAAATCTCAATAAATTTCGTAAAATCCTTTTAAATTCCTTAACATTCTTCAAAGTTCCATGAAATTAGATAGATTTTTACAATTTGAGGAGCAAAAAAAAAAATAAAATCTATTATGGTTTTATGTAGATTAGTTTTACAAATACCCAAAATAATCTCAAATCAAAATATCCCAAAATTGGGTTTCTTTTCAATAAAAGAAAGGGATTTGAAACTAAATTTTTAAATTTTCGACGATGAAAGTGTATTTACAACGTGATAGTTGAATTTTCAATCAAATAATTGGGGAAAATGGGAATTTTCTTGAAAACAGGGGAAAAAAGAGAATTTCTTAAAAAAGGAAAAACGGAGGAAATGGGAAAAAGATAGTGAAGCCTGCAATCTGTCGATTTTGTGAAAATTAAAAAAAAAAATTTATACTATTAACTAAAAATAGGGTACTTTAGGGACGAAATCTTTAAAATAGGAAACATTAGGAACATCAGTTGAATATATAAGGGATATATAGGGACCGGTCTGATAAGACCATGTAGGGTTCTGTGGTAATTGTTTGTTTATATTGTTGTTTATACAGGGTGTTTCTCGAGTTCTATACCAACGTGAAACTACAAATA
>CAJFCO010000090.1:3614860-3696884 GCA_904066015.1 Synergus gifuensis | reverse complement strand
GAACTCGAGAAACACCCTGTATATGTTGTTTATGGATTGTGTGTTTGTTGTGCCGCGGATGAAAACTTATTGCAAGAATATACAATATACATCGCGATACGAATGAGTGACGCTAGGATAATTTCTCGTGTGTAGCTATGGGAAAGCAATAAAGCATCAACGAGTCGTTATCTGATTTATAGCAGGATCCAGGATTACCGATAAATACTCCTGGACCTATACTGTATTACCTCAGACTAGAACAAAAAGAAGAGGAAGGAAGATGCAGATAGGAGGAAGAGAGGCAAACAGAGGTGAAAAGATTCGCGAGCCGCCTTGATCTGCGCGAGATTCCAGATTGGTCGCCGATTATACGGGCTTTCAAGCTGTTGCAGGATGTAGCAGGTCGCGATTTATTTATAGACCGAGAATCACTTATTTTTCCCCGTCCATATCCTGACTACAAGTGGTCCTTTATCTCCAAGTTGCACTGCCAATAGCTCTGGACTTTGTGCGTCTTTGAGATTCAAGATACATACATAACTCTACGAAAACGACAATGTACATTGTACACCTTTCGAATCAAACCTTCTATTCGAGAAACCCTATCCACGGATACCAGGACGTTCAATTCTTATTTTTAAGCCATGGCATTTGTATAAGAGCCTTGGAATCTAAAAATTTCTCACAACCAATGCAAAGATATTCAAATCAATGAATATGACAAAATTTTGAGAGTATGCAATATTTACTTATTGTTCAATTATACTTACGAATGAAACATAAGAAACCCACGAAATAGAGGAGTAGAGTGTCAGTAAGAACTTTCATTGTTATTCGAAAACTGAAAATTTTTGCTTGATTGAGGCCAACTGATAATTTTTTGGGAAAATCTATTGCCTTATATAACAGGGTACAGATAGATAGATCCTATGTAAGTCACTTTTTTATTATCAGACATACAAAAATTTTACTGTTTGTTTAATTTATTATAAGCCTAATCTATTTCTGTTATTATAAGTCGTGTGTCACACACAGAGAAGAGGTAAAATATTAAAATATTAAATCTGTCATTTGAAATTATTAATTACCATTTTTTTTTTTTTTTTTTTTTGAAAATCGATATAAATGTTAAAAACTACTATTTCTATTTTGAATTTTTGCCACTTGTTGGTCGCTCAAAAATCTCAATTTTTTAAAAAATCTTTATTTAAAAAAAACAGCTAGTGATTTTAAGTTCTTTTAGGATAACATATAATTTATACCTATAATATTGTACCGGATACCAGATTAGCTGATCGAAAATTAGGCAGTCCCGAAAGAGGGTTTGAATCTTTGAAGAAACTTTCAAGTCAGAAACGATTGTCCCAAAAATTTTTGGTCTACTTTAAACCCGAATGAAAGTTTTAGGATCGGATTTTGAACACCTCTATAAAAATTAATACTAAAATATAAAAATTTCCCTTCATAAGAAAATTAACCCGACCCGAAGTAGGGGCTGAATAAATTTTTAGAGGTTGGGGATTTTTTACCCTAAAATTTAATATATTTCGCGGAAGGTATTAGTTGGCAAGTCCCTAACACCGTCCTAATTGCCACGCAGGACAATTTATTCAATTGCTCTACTATGAACCCAGAGCTCTTCAGAGTTTGGAAGGCTTTCTAATCTATAGTTCTACCCGAAAAGTGAAGTTGTAAATTAAAATGGGAAGTTTTAAATTAGAATTTTGAGTAAAGTAAAAAATTTCTTGAATAATAATAAACCCGTCAGCTGCTGGCTGATTTAATGTATTCTTCCCACCCAATATTTTTTGTTCATAAAAAAAAAGTCTTTAAATCCTGAAAGAAAAGAAAAAAATACACAAAATTCAAAATAACAATGAAAAATATGCAAAATGTCAAAGTGACGCGTTAAAAATATAAATTGTTAAATGTCCGTGCACATCAAAAGATGGACCAACATTTAACCCAAACCAAATCTTTTTTCGAAGTTTAGTGCTCCATCAAACACTAATTTGAAGTGAAAAACAAAAAAAAAATGTACAGTTGAAACAATATATTTTATTCAGGGTAAAATAACGAACGCACACAAGAAATATTTTACCCTGCGACTCTACCTACTTAAAATTAAACATTCATTCCAGAAAACTTTACTATCTAAAAATTCAAAAAAGCAATCACACAAACAGAATCACTCCTCGGTTCTCAATCATACCGTCCAGGTGCAAAAGAGCCTAAACCTAGAGATTACGTCCCGGGACGTATCCGACACCTGAACTTATAGGCCACGTTAGGGCACACGCATACAAAGCTGCAACCCTGAAATCGTACACCATTTAATAAAATATCAGAACATAGCTTGCTGTTAAATTATGTACATTCATTTCTAAAACTTTACATTAATTTAATCAAATTCATTTTAATAATTAAAATTATGCTCAAAAAAAAAGAATTATTGAAAATTATCAAGTAGAACGCAAATACGCAAAAACACACTCATACAGATTCTGCGCTCTACTTTATTCGAAGATAAAATGGTGTACGCCAACATTTTCCATAGGTTAAACCATTAGTACACCCTACTCTGGGTTTAATATTTTAATTAAAGGAATTTAATTCTGACTGAAGAATATTATATTCAATAAAAAATTTTAATTCAGGACGTCTATCGATTGATTTTCAAGCCTTCTTTCACAATTATTGTTAAGGGCGTTGAACCCAAGTGTTAAGCTCAAAATTCCATTCTCCATTTTATTCAACGAAAATTATAAATAAATATTTTTTCGCTCTGTAGCGCTAATCTTTTTTCAAATATAAGACTGCATACAGAGCGAAAAAATATTTAATTTTAATACTTTTTGCATAAAATGAAGAACTCAAAATCTACTTTCAAAATTGAATATTTTCATTTTACTTAAAAAATATTTGAATTAGATATGTTTTCGCTCTGTACGCATAATTCTAGTTAAAAATTGATTAATTCAACAGAGGGAAAAAATTCCAAATTTAATATTTGTTGAGTAAAATGAAGAAATAGAATTTTTAGATTAGAACTTGGCTCCAACACCCTTAAGTTATAATTATTGTAACTATTCTGGATTTCTGGAATCTCCAAAAAATTCAAAGAGATTTCCAGATTTTCAATAGACATCCTGAAAGTAATATTTAAAGCAAATTTATATTGAGACAAATAATGCAAAATAATATTAAATATTGTGTTAATCTCAACAGCAAATTACAAAAAATATTGATTTATAAATTTCAAAAAATGATAAATATTGTTAAGCCTTGTTGACATAAATTAAAAATCAAATCTCTCATTTAAAGTTAATTACTTATTACTTGTATTTAAGAAAACAAAGAACTCTGATATTAACTTCAAAAATTGTACTCCTGGAATTTTATCGATTCAAAGGAAAAAGCACGAAGAAAGAAAATTATTAATTATTAGAATACATGAACCGAATAAAATTTCCGTTGATTCGAGAAATTCCCCGTCTTTTCTTGGTCTCAAGGTTTTAATGTAACGTTAAAATTTCACTTAAAAAACGTAAAAGACATTGAACATTAAAAAAAATTACATTGTAATCTTTAGTCATATTGCCAATAAAATTAAGAAACTAGCAGGGAAAAAAAGAGTCCAAGAAAAGGAAGAGCCTACTCTAAAAAATATGAACAAGATTTCCACTCGCTGATAAAGAATCAGCGGTCACTTTGACATTTTAGATAATATGTAGTAATTACAACCTATGTCTTCGTGTCAGTTCAAACCTTTTGTTTCTGACATGTTGAAAACAAGGAGGAATTTAAATCTGACTCACCATTCATTTGTCCCACGTTGTAAGGATGACACTTTTTCTTCGAATCATCCAATTCTGCAGTGGAGTATACGATTAGGAGCAGATAATTCAGGTCGTACACCGAACACATCCTAGACTGAAAATCCGGATCCTCTGAAGAAAATTCTATTTTAAAAAAAATAAGAAATTTTAATACATTTGTTCAATTTAGATCATTTTACTTCATCAGAGTGTCTATTAAATTTTGCCCACGAAATTCCCGAACAATTCCCTGACATTTCCCGCTTATAAATATAAGGTTTATTTTGACATCCTATTCATCGAATTCGAGAAGAATGCACAAACAAACATAAAATTGGAACAGACATTAACGGATCTAAAGGAAATTAAATCACTTCAAATAGGATGTGTTTAAAGGGTGTTAGAACCAAATTTTAATCTAAAAATACATTTCTTCATTTAATTTATAAATATTATAATTAGATATTTTTTCGATCTATAAAGCTACTCATTTTTTAAATAGAATTACGCGCACAGAGCGGAAAAGTGTATAATTTAAATATTTTTTGAGTAAGTGAAAAGATTGGATTTTTAGATTAATTTTAATTTCCTGGTTTCTGGGTTAGAAAATTCGTGCAACAATAAATTCAATTGTTATCAATTATATAAGAATCACAACTTTACCTGGTTTTTAACGTGATAAAATTGAAGTTGTAGATTCTTTCTCTTTCTTAAATGTTGTTAACCAGACATTTTTGCACTTTCTTTACTTCATTTTATCTCTATGTTTGATTAATGACAAAATATTTTCATATCAAATTTTGTTTTCATATGCTCCAATACTGGAATAAAAAAAATTTACATGGAAAAACTAGAAATTAAAAAAAAATGAATATATAATCACACGAAAATTGTGAAAACCTACCGGCAACCATTGTTGACGAGCATAAAAATTAATTAATCATATATTCAATACATTTTCTTCCTGGAATCTTTTACTGTTTTTTTTATTCTTCCACTTTTTATTTGTACCTGAAAAAGATAAAAGATTATATAAAATAAAGTATGTAATATACAATAGCATTCTTGGGGTTATTTGATTCAGTTCGCAGACTAAAAGAACGTAAACACGGACATTTACATTATTATTTTTTTAAAAGTTAAAACAGTGAAAAAAACGATAATCTGAATTTGCTCATATTGTAATAATCAAATGCCCTTAAAAGAAATTTTTTCGTATGTAACAGGTGTTTAATAACCTACAAAAAAAATGTAATATTGCAACCCAAAACTTAATAAACTAGAAAAAATATTCTTTTTGAGCAAATATTGGAACATATATCAGTTTATATAAAAGATAATTTACTTTTCGATAGGAAATGTCCACAACCATCGATCATGTAACTATGATTTTGAGACGATTGGCGTTGAAATAATAAAAGTACGAAGTAGCCATCGAATCATATTGTCGCCAATATAAATAATAATAGCAAACAGTCTCCAGTTTTCTTACTTCGATACACATTTTGTCGCCACTTCGTAAACTAAATACTTCGATTCTTAACACTATTAATAAATAATTTGACACGAAATTCCTACAAAAATGTCGACCCTAAAGACGATACTAAGACAATCGGTATATGGAGATGGTAAAAGCACAACGGACCGAATTACACTGTCTCCATTGTCATTTTAACAAGCACAAGACAAATCACTTAATCAAAACAAACACAAACGATTATATATTCCGCCGACGCACTCCCAAGTCCCCGAATGAAAATATATATTGTGAGCGAGACCTCCAAGATTGCCGAACACTAGCGCAGAATAGTCGACGAATTATTCTATTCCAACGTATTTTTAGAAAACTTTTAAATTTCCAAGAATTAAACCATTTGAGCCAATCAGCAAGCTAGAATTTCTTCAAGACTACGAAAGTCAAATTCTGCTTTCTTCTGGTTGCTTCCACTTTCAAGGCGCTGTCCCGGAAACGGTGACGTAGCAAAAAGCACAAAACACTAGACATTTTTCAAATTTTAGCCAATAACTTGTTTCTACACTCGACTCCCTCAAACATAACTATAGCAAAGATAACAACCCCGCAAAGATAACTAAAATCAAAGATTAAAATTCTTCCCGTAAACATAACCAGCGTTCAGCATCGCCACCATCTTTCTCAATAAGCACGTGATACCACTGCGCATGCCACGGCACTCGTCATCTGATTGGTTGTTATTGGCGCGCAGTTTAAAATGCTAAAAATTATTTTATGTGCAATTGATGTGATTTAAATTAGTGACTATAAAGAGAATCGAGTATATGAACTACTAGGAGAATATTACTATGTACTCCTTGGGGACAACTGTGGACAACACTGGACAACTGACAACAACTTCAAGGGTGATGTCCCATCGTCCCACAACAAAAAACACTTATAAAGCTTATAAGTTTCTAGTTTCACCGCAGCTGTTTTTTGCAATTTACATTACATATATATAAAGTTTGAAAACAACTTTTTGCAGTTTTCTAACAAATACATAATAATTATTGCAGATCAAACATGTAATTTTAATGTTTCTGCTTGGGTATGAACGTTTTAACTGCATATTGACAAATATAAAAAAACCATCGATTGCAAGAATGCAACCGGCAAAGATTAAACAAAACTAATTAAAATTAGAGCAATTATCGTGATCATGAGTAATGAATAGTGGTGACATGTGTGACATCTAAAAGATAAGATTGAACTTTCCTGATTCCTCGCATTCTTTACTATAACCAATGATAACCAACTATAAAACACGGAAAAACGAAACCAAATATGTATAGCTTTCAGTGAGTGAAAAAAAAAATTGAAAACCGATAGCCGAGCATGGAGAAGTGGGTGTCAGTACGCAACTTTCAACTTGTGATTTTGTGAATAATAAAGATGTAAGTAGAAATTTGTGTTTAAAAACCAACAGATAATTGAAGTAAAGTTTAATATGTTATCTCACTTCTAAATTCCTATATTTTTAGTCATAATATTATTATTTTATGGGTCATGATTTTATTGTGAAATAACTTTTGAAGGTTATGTCCAGTTCTGTCCACATATCTTTCAATAATTACGAGCAATTGACCTTCGACTCTTAACAATTTACAATTCCATTTAATTGATAGTGTCGTCGATCACTGAATGAAATTATTTTATTTCGTTTAGTTTAAGAATTAAAAAGTCTTTTATGATTACAATAATTGTGTATGTCTTAGCTTTCTTATATATTGTATTAAGCAATCAGATCTTTAAACAAATTGTTTATTAAATTGCTGTGTTTATCTTGAAACCTTTGCAGATAAAAGTTGCATGCTGGCCCACTGTTTGGTGAGAAATTTCTTCGAACATGTTGGAGAACATTGATAGGGATTTAGTGCCTATTAAAGCTCACTATTTTCTTTACAATGCCGGTAATTTCTTTAAGTTATATTTTCTATATATATTTTAGAGAATTTTATACTTTATGTGGAAGTGGAAAGTCTAATTGACAGAAATTTTGTTATTTTAAAGTTGTTGGATCTATGTTCTAACCTCGAAATTCGGACTCCTCATTTTACTTAACAAATATTATAATTAGATATTATTTAACTCTTTAGTGGTCCTCATTTTTGAAATAAAAGTATGCGTATATAGCGAAAGGTTTATAGTTTTATTACTTTTTGTCTATAATGAAACAATTGAGTCTTGAAATTAGATTTTGAATCCTCTCGTTTTAAGCAGAAATGATTAAAATGAGACATTTTTTCGCTCTATAGGCACAGTTCTACTTTCAAGACGAGTATATAATATATACAGTGCGAAATCATTGTTGAGTAAAATGAGGAAATAAGATTTTAAAGTTAAAGACCGTGGTTTCAATACCCTTAGTAAAAGGAAAATTTTATCATTTATTGTTGAATAGTTTAAATATAATACTGTAAAGATATATTTTCTTTACAGCCACGGGATGCATTGTACCGTTTTTGCCAACCATTGCAAAGCAATTGGGATTCTCCGGATTTCTGGTGGGGTCAATTTACACAATATTACCGATCTCCGGATTAATTGCAAAACCTCTATTCGGAAGTCTGGCTGATAAGTACAAGCTTCATAAGTCCTTCTTCTTGTTTTTCCAAGCCTTCCTAGCCATTAGTTTTTTTACAATGTACTTCATTCCCGAGGTTGTCATAACCGCAGACGCCAAGTTAAGATGTGATAATTCATTTGCTTTCTTAGAAATTTGTCCTGAAGAAACTTTTTCTTCTGATATTCTTGACGAACTTCTAAGTACGAACGAATCTGATGGAACTTGTGAGGTATTTAAGCAGAATTATATTTATTAAATGAAATCCATCGTCTTCTAACTTATACATTTTTTCCAGGTTTCTTGTCAGAATTCTCCGAAAATTCACAAGATTCTGTGCACTGATTGGAAAATTTGTATTCCCGATGGTGTGCCTTTTAATTTTACTGCAAGTTTCAATATGAACCACGATGTTCAGGTAAAATTTATTTTTAATGTATTTATTTCTGAAAAAAATGTATAATTATTGATGATTATTTTTATTGTTTAGTTAGCGAATTGTATAAATGTAAAAGTGGGTGATACAATTTTTCCGGCTGAAAGTAATGGTAATGGTCTCATTACACAAATACATGAAGCGAAACCAATGTGCAGTTCTCACATTTTAACGCCCTGTAGAATTAGCTGTACTAAGTTTCCACCTATGGATAATTTATTACGTGAAGCCAAAAATTCCAATATTTTATCACAGAGCTCTACGTATCAATTTCAAATATTTTTATTGACGGCCATCACCAGCTGGGTTGGAATGGCAGTTGTCGTTAGTATAGGAGATGCCATTTGTTTTAATCTCCTTGGTAAGACAGATACAAATTTTAAGGGTGTTGAAACCAAGTTCTAACCTTTAGTTTTTAAGTTTTAAACGACTCTAATTAATTTATCCCACACTATAATTTCAGGCGGAGACAAAAAAAATGAATATGGCAAACAAAAAATGTGGGGTAGTATAGGTTTCGGAATATTTGGCATAAGTATCGGATACTTGGTAGACGTTTTTAGCACAGGCGAATCTAAAAAAGACTACACTTGCGTATTTTATATTATGCTGATCGCGATGGTATTTGATATCATCGTATCATCAACACTAAAAAAGGTCTTATAAAATATTTAGACTTTCTCTTCAACTTTAATTTACACATCTCTCATTGAATAATTTTTTACTGCTATAATAATTTTACTCTATAATAATTCTAATCTATATCATTTTAGAAAAATCCAGAATGTGGAGAAAACGAACCATCGGTTCTTTGGGAACTTTGGTCCCTTGCAAGAGAAGGAAGAATTTTGGTCTTTGCATTTTGGTGCATAGGATCTGGAATGTGTACTGGAGTAATTTGGAACTATCTTTTATGGTATACTGAGGAGTTGGTACCAGTTCGAACATCTTGGTTAAAAACCTTACAAGGTTTGCTTATCGGGATTCAAAGCTTATTAGGCGAACTACCTTTCAATTTTTTATCAGGAGCAGTTTTAAGAAAATTGGGCCATATCAATGTTATGAGCCTTGTTCTCCTTATATATGCAATTAGGTCAGTGTGGGATAAATTCAACTTATATATTAAATAAAACAAATTAATCTTGAATCAAAATCTCTTGCAGATTTATGACCTACAGTATAATCTCCAATGTCTGGTGGCTTATTTTACTGGAATTACTTCACGGACCTTCTTTCGGCCTTTGCTGGCCAACTATGGTTTCTTATGGTGATAAAGTAGCACCTCCAGGAACCAAAGCTACAATTCAAGGAGTAGTCGGCGCCGTCTTTGAAGGTGTTGGTAAGATCCCTTGATTTTTTTTAAACTTTCTTCTCGGAATAAAATTCAAAATTCAAATTTATAATAACAATATTTCCCAGGTGTGTCAACCGGAAGCTTACTATGCGGATACTTAATGGACGAATACAAGGGTGTTGTCACATTCCGAGTATTTTCGGTTGGAGCACTTATCTGGTTAACCATTTACTGGCTTTTGCAGTTAATGCTTCGGAAAGCTAAAGCCTATCCTCTACAACAGGGTCATAGTCGTGAGTAAAAATGGTGCACCAATTTAGCTATTTTTTTTGCACTGCAACCAGTTAAGAGGTACATAATTTCGAATTTCAATGCATATTAAAAAAGAATGACACCAATGAATGCAAGTCAAAATAATTGCACATTAAACTGAAAAATTTTAGATTATTGTCGCCACTCCAATTAACATCGCGAAATGCGATAAATTGACGGTAACCGATTATTTGAAATGGGTCAAAAATTTTTACGGATAGAATTTAAAAATAAAAAATACTTTATTAACAAGGTGTCTACTAATTTTTGCCCGCCAAATTTCTGATTTTTTCCCGATTGCAAAGTTGAATTCTTTTATTAGAACCACAAATAAAAAACCTTTGAAATTTGTAAAAATATGTACTTTGTAATCCCACAATTTTCACAACTTTTAAATTTTATAAAATATTTTTTGATCGCTTAAAATGTCTTAAAATCTTTTGAAACATCTCAAAATCTTGAAATCACTCAAAATTCAAATGATGAACCTCTCATAGTTTAAACTTTGATGACAATATTATTGTTATTATTATTATTATTATTAATTTCAAATAGTAGCTATTCATTTAAATTTTCGTTTTGTTAGTTTTCGAGATTAGTAGACACCCTGGTTAAACTTTTTTCTTAAGTATAAGCAGATATAAGATTTGAACGATTTCATAATTGTTCTATTTAAACCTTCTTTTTTTTTTAGATTTGGCAAGCTATGCTCCTCCAGATGATGCGATTCTGATCACAACGAGTCAGGAACTACAGACATATTAAAAAGTATTAAGTATTATAAATTAAACCAAGCAACAAAAACCAAAGTCGTGTTACGTCAACCTTTTAATCTTTAATATTCTCGCGAGAGGAGCTTTTAACTGTCGTTTGCCATCTGTTCAATTTCATTGTTTATGTTAATTTTTAAAAATTTGAAAGTGCTTATAACCGCGTTGTACAAATGTAATTTGTGCGGTCTCACGTGTGATATCAGACTTTTTATCGTTCAGTATTATACATAAATTGTAAATGTACATTACAAATACATTGTTTTTATATTACAGCTTTTATCCATCGTCTTTTTAAACCCCTTTTAAAGCAACTAGATTTAAAAACTGGAAAGCAGTGCTTCCTTCGGTTATATAATAATTAGGAGTGGAATTGATTGAAAGAGAGTGTTAAGATTGCTCACAAAATATTTCAACTTTTATTGAGAGTGAATTCGTCGTGAAGAAGCTGCCGATCGGAAAGTGGACACAATTCGCCGTAATTTTCCACCCAACGATCGTGTTCATGTAACATTAAGTTTCATTTATGGATTCATGATTCATGATTATTAACCTATTGATTAGAAGCTACTAATAAATTTCTTTCAAATCGCATCGCGTTCTCGAAAAAGAAACAACGAAGCGAGTACGAAAACCTTGATGAATGTACAATTTATTGTTCATTATTGATATTTTATGGATGTTGATTTGACCGTGTAGGTGTCGTAACTTGACTTGGAGGAGGTTCTACAATAGCATGTAGGTTCGGAATTTCCCCAATTAGATCGCAGCCGTCGTTCACCATAATTCCAGTGTTGTTTTGGATGAACGCAAAACTACCTTCACTGGAAGATGCCAGACTAGCCGGTAAAAGCGCAGACCGTTCCTTAGGAGAGGCTGAAGAGGCCAGATTAGTTGTATCACTTCTAGAAGTTGCAGCTTCTAGTTTTCCATGAAGCTCGAGGATTCGACCTTGCAGCAAAAGATTGATCTCCATTTGAGCTTTGTACTTAGACTCAACTGCTTGAAGTTCAGACTCGTGTCGCTCTTTGGCTTCGAGCAGAAACCGTTGTTGATCTATCAATTGCGACTCCTTCCTTGCTTCTTTGTTTTCTAATTCTCCTAAGCGATTCCTGAATGCCTCGACCAGACTCTTTCCATTGTCTACTTGCCTTCGTAAAGCTGCAAAGAAAAATATTATTGAGCTTACACATATTAATTTAATAATCTAGAAGTCACAATTTATAAATCAAATTTGTTTTCTTACTTTGTATTTCTTCTGCATATGATCGTTGGAGTAATTCCACTGCCTCTTCTTTAGCCTCTAAATTATGAACTTCTGTGCGTTCCTGCTGAATCCTCATTTGTGCCTGTAGAATAAATCATATAAATAGTAGATAAGAATTTCTTGAAATTTTCGTAGAATATTTTGAGTTTTTGTATGCTTACCTCTCTGAAAAGCAGAAACCTTTTCTGCATGGTGTTCAATTTCGCTTTTAGATCTTCGGCGTAATTTGCAGTCTTTAAGGCCTGCCGGAGTTGATGACCCGCATCGAATAGGTTGGCTTCGAGAGATTTAATTTTGCGCTCATTTTCGAAAACGTTCTTTTTTTCTTTTTTCAACTCTATTTCCGCACACTCGAGTCGATCCTTCAATGAATGATTTTGTTGTTGTTCCTCCACACACTAGAAATTAATAAGATAAAGTTAGATTTTTCAGAAAGGAAAGAAGGATATCATTTCCTGGTGAAATTTTAGTGCAAAATATATTAACCTTAGATTGCCAATGATGTACGGCTTGAGTGTATCGCTCCTCAACCAAACGCACCTCTGTTTTACTGCGTTCCAGCTCAGTCTTCAGGGCTTCGCTTTCTTTCTCCAAGATTCGCAATCTATCATTCTAATCAAAATTAAAAATAAATATCCATTTATGCATTAATCAACAGAGGTGAAATTTAAAAAAAAATCTAAATTAATTCAGAGATAATTTCTTCACTAACCAAAGCCGCCGTTTTTTCTTCGGAAACCCTAAAGTCTCTCAGCTTTCCGAGTAGTCTCCGATTACGTTCTGCGTGAACTTCCCTCCTCTGTCTTTCAAATTGCAGTTGCATTTGCATGAGTTGCAAATGCTGATTAGCACAATCATTATCTAAACCATCTTCTTCCACATTTTCATCTCCTGCATCATCTTCACCTCCCTTCCTCCGTTGCTTTCCTTTGCCAATAATTGACTCTGTAATTCCAATCAAATAAAATAATTAAATAATATACGATATGTTTAAAATTTAACAATTTAATAATCGGAATACAAACTTGATTTATTGTGATCGCTGAAATTACTAGTACGAGCACAAGTTTCGACATAGCGATCTAAAATAGTTGTAGGAGACAATCTAGCTTCTGAATTTGTCACTTCAGAATTCCTTTGATTTAATATATCCTTAAGTAGATACTCGTATGGAACCAAGTCCGACGTTTGGGTTCCAATTTCCTCTGTCTTTTTCAGTCTGCTTGCATTTTGTTCCACGCTATCTGTCTTATCCTCACTTGATTCCTCATTCGAAACTTGGAATTGTGCAACGGGGTGAGATTTTTGAATGCCCATATTTTTTTCACTATCGTTTATTTGCAACCGCCGATCCAAATACTTTACGGCACTATTATTGCCACCCTTCTTTACAATTTCGTGAACTTCCTGATCCTCTTGCCATGAATCATTCTTTCCATTCTGACTAATGTCAATTTCCGATAATTTCTCTACTATATTTGAAACATTTTTTGACCTCGGCTGAAAATCTCTGGCATTCGATCTGTCAGCTTCAATCTTTTCGAGTTTTGACCACAGAATCGAGGACGTGCTTACCGCTCCGTCTCCGCTTCCGGACATAAAATTCAAAGATGAAATTACAGAATTTGGTGTAGATGGCCTAGAACTACCTCCTAATATTCCATTTCCAAAGGCACCTAAGGCTCTTACTGCGGAAGAACCTAATGGTGTTTGCCTGGATGGCATCTGTCTCGAATCCTAATGAAAAAAAGTGAATTAAGCTCTGAAAATACCGAATACCGGGAAAATTTTTGCTAGTAATGAATAAATACCTTAACGGGTGTAGTTTCAGGAGTAGCTTCGACAGCCGCTTCGGGTGGCGAGGTTCTGGTTTTGTTACCTGGAGTCGAAGGCGTAGACCGAATTTCGTGAGGTTGCGTTTGCAAAGGTGGAGGACTGTGAGGAGGCATTACCATGCTCGGAGACCAAAACGTATCTTCCTCTCCTACATCACCCGTAGGATATGAATGATCTGCAAACAATGGATACAATGTTGAAGTAATTTTTTGTGGTAAGATAAGAGTGAAATTTGTTTAAAAATTACCTAGATTAGGAGTGAAACGAGAGTTGATTGTTGGAGGTAAGATTTCCTCTCGATTCCTATCTAAAGCGAACCTTCCACATTCGGCTACTACGTCGTGATGCTCCATCTTTTTCCATCTGAAATGAATTCAAAATTTCATTGATTCAAGAAAAAAATGAAAATTTGCCTCATTTCATTCAAGTCTTTTAAAAACAAGGCTGACGAAAGCTGGGAAGATACCTTTGTGAACTGATCTCAGCCTCTTTAGACATTGTTACTAACAGTGGATGCATCCTTACAGACTCCAGCATCGGTTTCACAGTATGAATAAATACTGAGACTTGATCTCGCTGATATTGCTGTCTCAAAAATGTGAAAAAATTGCACGGATACATGGCATAAAGTCTATGAAAAAGGCTGTAGAGTCCCACCTAAGATAAAAATGAAAATTAAATTAAACTTAAAACAGGTAATATAACAATGAGGATTTTACACAATTTCAAAATCTAAATTACCTGCAAGTGCAGAAGGTAAAATTTATCCCTGTCGATGGAAGTTAAAGACGCGGAGTTTGAGGAAGGAAGCTGCGTACACTGAACGTAGTAAAAAGAGGCTAAACGTGCAAATACTTCGAAAATTTCGTGAAGATGTGGCCCAAAAGCTGCTGGCATAATTGGCAACAGTGTCACCAATAAGAGCAGCGCGCTCATTAAAGACAATGTGTCTCCCTCTGTCTAGAATGAATATTTTAATCACGTACAATACCTTCCTTCGAGACTTTATTTCTCAGTCGCTAAACTTCTAAACTAAATTAATACTAGCCTTTTCGGAACATATAGACATTCAGTTCTGTATAGGAACTCTAAAGGTTTAATTCATTTTACATTACACGTACCTTCAGCAATTTAAGAAGTTCCTTGAAAAGTGAGTGATTGGCAAGTTTATGCAGCCAGGTGGGTTGCTTTCGTGCCACATGGCCCAGGAGTGTAAGAGTTTGCATTTTTTGACCATGAATGCTGGGTTTTGCGAGAGCTTCCGTCAGTCTATCCAACAAATGCTTGTCATGTGGCTCTCGTACGCCCGCCAAAACCTCAGTGGCTCTAACCGAATTTGTAGATAAATAATAATCGAAGAGTCCATTAACCAGCCAGTTGTCTTTCGCTATTAAAACGAAATCAAAGTGATTTAGCTTTATTTATAGAATATTACCTACATTCCTGTTAAAAGAAGGATGTACAGTACATAAAACGAACTTACTTGATAAAAAGTGATCATGAAAGACCTTTTTGGTTTCGTCAACGTCCCAAGGCTTATTTGATTCTAGCATGATAAAAAGCTCTGGAACGCCTGATGTATTATTAGTCATCACGAAGCCGGAATTTAATTTGAAAAGTTACTAATCTGGTTCGATGGACTCGGTCATTAGATAATGGTTGAGGATTGAGGTTTGGCAGGCAATTTGATTATTTTTGCAGCCATTTATTTATTGTCATAGACCTTCTTCAGATGGGTGTTTGCATCTGTACTCTTTCCTAAGTAAAAAAAAATACAATTTTACAATTGAAAAGAGCAGCAACTTAAATATTTTAAGGATGTTGGGTTCAAGTTCTAACTTCAAAACTCTATCCATTTTACCCAATGAATATGAGAATTGAATATTTTTCGTTCAATTATTCAATAGCCGGTGACTTTTAAAATCAGAAATCATTGAGGGAACAAATATTCACTTTAATAATACATATTTCAAACTAACTGACTTATAATTAAACATAAAATTGAACTTAAATATTAACCTTGATGTATTTAAATTCCATAAAACAATTAAATTCTTAATATGGTAGAACTATATATCGAAACTACCTACCATCTTGAAACAAAATACAACACCTAACAATATAAAACCACGAAAAACATAGACACTAAAAACTGACAATTATAACGTAACATAAGTACAGCTGATTCTATTTTTGACTTCTACTAATTAATTTTTAAAACATTGTCTTCCAATAACAATAATAATATAACCTTAACATTTTCAATGAACAGGTAAATTGAGGACTGCAATGGGTTAATCACAAAGGAGACAAAAATTGAACTTCAGAAATGAATGGTACAAGAAGACAGCAGACAGGTTGCTGCCTATTCAAGTCGATCTGATTATGTATTTTAACTGACAGTAGGAATTTGGTTTACCGCATGAAAAAAATAATTGTTGATCGTTTGTGGAGTGACCGTGAAAAGGACACTTGAAATTTGTGATTATTTTTCCACCTAGTTTCCAAATCCAAGACTTTTTGGACGATTGAACAATCGGGAAATTAAAGATCTTTAAATCTAGTAAAAGGAGTTATATTATTGCAATAATAAAGAAACTTACCCGACGTTCATCGAAATTTCGTTGGACAGACTTCTCGCAAGGTCTATGGCGACGGAAGAACTCACAAAAACGCCATCAGGCCCATCAGATCAGTCCACCACCGTCGTCGGCTGCCGTCGGGCATTTAATTACTCAGCTAGTAATACAGATTTCTGATTACCGACGACTTTAAACAAATTTAAATATTTTGCCGCGTTCTTTAAATTCACAGGATCGAAATCCGAAAACCATGAATTTTGATGTCCTATGTAGATATTGAATTAAAAATCAGGAGACTAAATTCTTTCTATGGAATTAAATGGGATATAATATAGAATACGAAAGATGTAAGAAATATAAATAAAACGCAGAATATAATCCCATAAATTGTATATTTTTCAAAAGTAGATAGCAAATAAAAATTAAGTCTCAAGGTAATACATAGCAAATATGAGTTATCAATATTTATCACACGTAAACATGCAGACTGACAACTGGCCAATTGGCTTGAGGTGATTGCACAATTTATTTTTCGTAGAGTGAACGTCAATTGATAAAAAATTGTCATGATGTAATTGATAATGTCGTGATAAATTAACATAAAAATATGGTGGTAATAAAATATTACTTTTGTCATTCCATATATAATTCGAGAGTATAACAGAGATAGAGAAAATATTTAGACATCAACGTGAATTTCTCGAACAGATCTGAAAACTTCTTTAGAGATTCTAATGAGAGAGCAATAGTTTCTTAGATTAATTTTAAATAAGTTACAATTTTACATTTATCACATCGTGGATGCTATCTTGGTCTACTTTTACAACGGAAAAGGCACAGCAATAATATTGAGGGTCCATCAACTTTTTCTTTGTGGATTATATATGTATTCTTTGCGAATACCGAAACTTGAATCTTAAACATTTTCTTGAGTGATCCAGAGTGCTGTGTCAGCTGGGCAAGTCTTCTTCGATTTGGATCTGTAAAAAAATAAAATAAAACACAATTAATTATATAATTTAATATTAATTATGTATTACACAGATTTAAAGCCCGGTAAACTTACTTCCGATAAAATGGCCCAATTTTCACTTTCACTGTGAACAGTTAAACGCAGTACAGCAACTTTACCCAAACTTTTGTCAACAGTACCAAGAGCAATTCCTAATGCATCGAATCTTCCTACAATAATATATCCATCTTCTGTTACGTTATTATTATTTCTATTCAGAGCAGCAAAAGATTCTGGCAGAACCTCAACTGTCGTGTTGTAAAATTTGTCCGATGGGTGCTCAGGATTTCCACTTCTAAATAAATACCTGCAATGAAATATAGTAATCGTAAAAACGTTTTTTATTTTTCAATTAAACTGAATATGAATGAAAATTAGTTTTTAATACTTACTTCTTTATAAAAATAGGACGTGTGAATTTGAATTTCAAGTGATCGCCAGGCTGCGGTAAAAGTCCCCAGAAGAACGATTCACCCTTGTAAGCTTTATGCAAAGTGAATTGCTTGTAAGGTTTGATTTGCGTTTCAACTGTCGCGTCTGGATTTACATGGGAGTAGAAAAGAGTTATCTTTCCAAATTGCTTGTCCTGGAAAATATTATTTTAAATTGTTAATTGTAATTTCACAAGATGAATCAAAAGTATAAATGAAATAAACCCTAAGATTAAAATGTAATGAATAATATTTAGAGAAGATACCTTTAGTTTCTGAACTTTTCCCTTCAAAGAGGAATGAGTACCAATGTGTTGAAAGAGTGAAGGTTTGTAATGCATCCATAATTGTGATTTTGCCATCTTGCAATGTTTCTGAAAGAAAAATATTTAAGTTAGTTTATCTGTTCTAAACAATTTATTCTATAATTTCAAAATTAATAAAAGAAGTTTTCATATTTTAAAACTTACACTGTCTTTGTCAAGACTGCAAACCTTTGTCGATATTAAATGATCCAATAGCCAGTCAACAGGTTTGTCATTATGAAACATGAGGAAAAATTGAACAAGCCAAGGCAATTCCGCACATTTGAAGAGTTTTCCTATATTAAAAAATAATTCGATATTTCAATATTACTGATACTATCATATTAATAATTGAGACTTTCAATTTTATAGAACCAGTTTTTGTGTTAAAATTATTTCTTAAACTCAAATAAAATACATATTGGATAATCAGACTAACCGATGAAACCTAGTTGGCAAAAATCCAAGACAAACCAGTGTTCCCTTGCACTGATTTTTTGCAGAGCGAAGTTTTTCATCGTCGAAATGAAATTTTTCTTCGCTAAGATGTCGTCTTCTAATTGGACGTAAAAGGTTCCCCTTTTTTGGGCGTAGGACATCAAGAACGCAAAATCCAAATTTTGCTTTGATCGCCACACCACGCGTTGATGATCGTCGCCAAGGGTATCCCTTAATTTTGATAAATCCGGGTAGTAAGAAGAAGAAGGAGATATTACGTCTATTACTCCTGCTTCATACTCCTCTGGAAACCTAAAATTAAATCAAATCTTCTTTTTAGTAGTTTCTTTCTAAAGAAAATAAAATTTACAAAGAAGATATCTTTTACTCACTGTACTTCAATTTGCTTCGCAGTGTAACTAACATAATCCATATCACTCTGCAATAAAACGAATTTAAAAATAATACTACATATTTAGATTGTATTATTGTGATTTTAGTAATCCGTCAACATTAATTAGTAGTACATATTTTCTAAACTTCTAAATTCAGATTGAATCACTGCTATTTTACATGCATCAATTTTTTTAGAATCATTCATAACAATGCAAAACTTGTGCTGCTCAACATAAAACTATCACAAACTATCTCAATAAAGTAGGAATTCAGTATTACATATGTATAATACATACTATATATTATATTATATATTCTTGTATTACATTATATCGCTATTATTTAATTTAAATAATAATCAATTTTCTGAAAATAAAACTGGAAACATTTATACAAATAATTGGAAATGGTTAAAATCCTTTTCGTCTAGACTTCTATTTAAAAAATAAATAAATTTCCTAAATATGGAGAAAAAGTTCTCTTAAGTGTTCGACCCAAGTTCTAATCTTAAAATTCGACTTCCTCGTTTTATTTAATAAGTATTAAAATTAAATATTTTTTCGCTCCGTAGCAAAGAAATAGAATTTTGAAGCTAGACCTTGGATCCAACACCCTTAAAATCGGGAAAAAAATGCTGGTTTCATAATCTATCTATGTATAACTCTTAAAATAACATTCTTTAAAAAACCTACCTCAGCAACTAAAACTACAATGAGAGTATCAGCAGTCTCGTCTGGTGTCATGCGATCTAGCAAGTTCTTCAGCGTCGCTAGCAAATAACTTTGTACCTCTCGTTTTACAGTTGGAACTCCGAGAACCATGCTTACACCAGATCTCCCTTTACTCTGAACAAAAGCAGGTCTCAGGCTATTTGGATCATTTAAAAAATGAGGCAGGAAACTATAAATTGAGGGTAGTTTTATGCTTGTGATATTTGGCATGCTATTGTTCATGTAGAATTGGAAATCTGGCAGAATGTGATTGTTTTCCGACAGTTGAACCAATTGATGAGTTAGCAGCTGGATTTCCTCTTGACTGCTGATGTATTTTGAGTGAAGATGCTCCAACTTTGCCTGCAATTCTGCTATACTGTTTTGTAATACTATCTCATCTTGCACGTCAGGCGACGATAAAAAGCTTAGAATCCATGGCACCAAAATGATGAAAAGTACAATCAAAATTCGTCGTCTCGTTGGTGACAAAGGAATTACATTGGTCATCATCTTTATCAAGAAACCCTACATGATGAAGACTCTCCTTACTCGTAAATCCTTATCTCGTAATTCATGCAGAAAACTTTTAAGCATCATTTTTTGGAAATGGAAGGCTGGATCTCCTGGAATTTTCAGTAATTTCAAATTTAGACAGTTTTGAATCTACTTTTTATCTGTATTTCATCTAATTTATCTTATTTATTTATTTTTATATATGTATTTAAAATCAAAATCAAAGTTGAAATATTCGTTATTTCAGAATCGAGTATTTCTCGTGGTTCAGAAAACATTAAAAACAAATAAGCATTAAGCACAGCTGTCTATAATAAGGAAAGATATGCCTTATCGAAAAGCATTTAATAGTTCTTATCAACTTTTTTCTGCGCTTGAGGATAAAAATAGAATTTCTAAATAGCTCACATAGAAAATAGATTTAAAGCAATAAGTTTGCCAACAATTTAAATTTAATAGAAAAACGATTATTCTTTCTACAAACCTGAGAGCCGAAAACATCGAAGAGAAATAAAGATTCATGTCATGGAATACAATCCTTCTTGGCTCACCTTTTACTTCGTTCGTAAAATATATTACAGAGAGACTGAAAAATGTTATTTCACAATTTCGAGCAAATGACTGAAATTACTTAAGATTGACTCAATTTTACTGCAATCAGCACCATAAAATTGATAAATTAGATAAACTCATTGCTTGTGGAGCTCTTTCTTGTTGACAAGTTGAACTTAATCGTAAGTTCAGATGACATTTAAAAATTATAAAACAATAATATACATATAATACTGACAAACATAACCCTAAAAAGTGCCGTTGATCACATCCATGCATCTGCTCAGTGGAACAAAAAGGAAGTTTATGAGGTTTTAAAACTCATTATGTCACAAGAATTTCACAGAATTGTACCATTATTGTTAGCATTAATTTTTATGCTTCCCATTCCTGTTATAAATTATGTAAAATTATCTATGATTTTTTTACTCCACTTATTCTCGCTATTCGCAGTTTGGTTGTTGGTTATACACACACTACATATTTTGTTCTGCACTAAAATCACACTTAAATGCAGTGGAATATTTTTCTTTTAATAGTTTTGTGATTCAATGGTTGTCAATGATTGAAGAAGTCTAAAAGTCGTAAATAAAAAACATGAAATATGTCGTCTGCCATTCGTGCCATTCTGCATAAAAATAGAAATTTTAAAAGAAAGTTCAAGGTTCAAGCTAGTTCAAGAAAGTTCACGGAGTTCACCTTCACCGGGTTCACCGGACCGGACTGGAGAAGTGAACAGTGGAAGTTGGACTTGGAGCGAACAGTTTGTAAACAGGAAATAACGGAATTGGACCGGACATGATACAAACTTTGAAGAGAAAGGCGCGAAATTCAAACACCTTACCGTAGTGAAGAAAAATAGTCGATTATGGCATTATGGAAATGTCACATGAAATGATGAAATTAATAAAGTTATGCCGTTTTGAACAAGTTCAATTTGAAAAATTTAGTATGATTACAATCTATTTTTAAAAAATATGGTCATTCTGTATTATCATAATTTCAGAAGATATTCATCTTCTGTGAAATAATCCAATTGTCTTTGAAAGATACATATAGAAAGGAGAGTTCGTTCTCGAAATATACTTATTAAACAGCTTACGCCGTAAATATATTTTTTGAACTGAAACCAGCAAACGGTAAACAAACGGTAAACAAATGGCAAAGTTCCAAAGTTCTTGAAAAATCTAAGATTTCAGAAAATTTCCAAAAAGTTAGTGATTTTGAAAACATTTTAAGGACGTTGAACCCAAGTGTTAAGCTCAAAATTTCATTCTCCATTTTACTCAAAGAAAATTATAGATAAATATTTTTTCGCTCTGTAGCACTAATCTTTCTTCAAATATAAGACTGCGTAAAGAGCGCAGAAATATTTAATTATGATACTTTTTGCATAAAATGAAGAATTCAAAATCTAACTTAAAAATTGAATATTTCCATTTTACTTAAAAAATATTTGAATTAGATATTTTCTCGCTCTGTACGCATAGTTCTAGTTAAAAATTGATTAATTCTACAGAGGGAAAACATTCCAAATTTAATATTTGTTAAGTAAAATGAAGAAATCGAGTTTTTAGATTCGAACTTGGCTCCAACACCCTTAAAAAGTGTATAAGGGTGTTGAAGCCAATTTATTTAAAATATTTTAAAAGATTCAACTTTTTAGGATCTTTAATTCTCTGAATTTCAAATGCTGCCTTTGAATTTTTAAATTTGTTTAAAATTCTTATATCATTTTTATTGGGAGACTAACTTTCTTAAAATTTAAATTTTAAACTCCTAAAAAAAAAGAATATTTAAGTCTGTCAATTCCCTGTCACTTAAAATATGATAAACCTAAGTGATTTAAATTCAATTCCATTTATCTCTAAAAAATGCCTTTAAGCAAAGAAAAATAAAATTTTCTTAATCCATTCTGGCTCCTAAAATGTGTATCTCTCTATTTTCGATTTCACAAAAAAATTTCTACCCCATCACCGAGGAAGAACTCAAAAAGCGGATAGAAGATCTTAACAAAGCAGTCCATCCAGTTAGACTTGATGCCAAAAATATTAGAATAACCAGGGACAAAAGTTTGCGAATCCTTCTCAATATTCTTCAGCGAGCTTCCAAACTTCAACTTCAATCTGAAGATCCAAACACCATCATCACTTGCTCCATAAAAATCCTTTTCCAATTCGACGACAATTTCTGGTTCAGTGACAAAACCTGTGGATGGAAACGGCGAAAAAAATACCGCGTAGCAAAGCTCTGTTACATTAAATTACTAAAAATGTTCATTCCCGTTAAGTGCCAAAACGTCGTCGAAGCTGTCGTCAACGCAGTTGATCGAGAGAAGCTCTGGCAAATCGAAAACCTTTCTTTTGAGATTATTTGGGAGTTGATAGAATCCGGAGCTAAAGGAGCTACTGTCGCAAATGTTTTATGCAATAAAGTTGAAGAGCAAAGTTCAAACACAGAAAATTCAAGAGCTATCATCAGAACTCTTTACGAATTACTAGAAGTTTACAAGTGGCCTCAATCTGAGGAAAGTGTCTTCTTCATTGAAAGACTGCTCGAACTCTATTACTGTAGTTTACACGACCGATCCACGGTAAATGTCCAATACACTTCGTTCATGAGAGGATTTGAACTTTGCATCAGATACATCATTAAGCAGATTTCCAACGACAAAATCCTCATCTTCATCCATCGGATGTGTTCCTGGACGATCAGGGAAAACATCACGAAGGATGCAATTCTAGATTTTGGAAGCACGCTTGAATATGCAGCTCTCGTTTATAAAACGGATCTCTACAAAAATACTCTGACGAAAGAGATATTTCCTCTCTTGATTCAGATGATCGGATCAAGTAATCGACTGGTGAGTCTTCGTGGTAATCGGGTTTTTCAGTATCTCATTGATAGAGGAGAGAACCGGTTTCTATTTGACACTCCAAAGATCTTCTTTAAGAATTCTCATTTTAATTTAAGAAGCAGACCATATCGGATGGAAGACAAGGCTTTTTTAAAACAGCACAGGGAAAGTATTTATGAATGCTTGCTAAAAAGTGTCATGAGTCATTGCAAGTCTCGATTGAACTTGGAAATGACATTCTGCACTATTTGTATCATTGCTGTTGAAGTTCCTTGTGGATTTACTGCAGCATTGTTAGTTTGCTTAATAATGAATTTTCAAGAAAAAATAATGGTAGAAAGTAATCTTGAACGAGAGGCAACTTATCATGTCCATGCTCTTATAATTTCGGTGATGTCTTTACTTTGCTGGATTCATCAAGCGGAAGTGTTTTACGAGTACGTGAATAAAATCGTGATGGAGAGAGCCCAGTGGGCTCCTTATTTGAATCCTCCTATTCAATCTCGATACAGTTTTGCAACTCATCATGTGAGATGGGAAAAGCCTGAACTCTTCTTCGTGGACTGGGAAGTTCGATACGGATTGTGGAAACGATTTCGATTGCGGGAGAGCCTAGATGTTGGAAAGAAGCTTCAAAATTAGAATCTGCAGAACTTTGTAAATCTAATGTGTAAAATTATATATTTATTTAAGTAATTCAGTAAACCTTAAATGATAAAGCCTAGATTTCGTTGAGGCTTATCATTTGTGGAACAAATAGTTTTATGTACAAGTGATATTCATCTGAATTATATCAGGATTAGAACCACAGATCGCCACCAAGATCTTCTTCATTTTGTGGAGGTTCTTGTTTTTGTAGAATGGGCTCGTCCTTAGTTTCTATTTCATCTTCAGACTCGGAAACAGCCAAATCATCCTGGATTCTTACTTGCTCCTTCTCTTCTCTAGCTGGCAATCCTGCTAGTAAAAAGTCTGAGGGGTCATAATTCGGATCGACATCCATACTTTCATCTGGAATTGAAAATGGTGTTGGAATTTTAATTTGTAGATAGGAAAAAGTAGAACCTAAAATTAATATAAAATCTAATCGTACCATGTTGGAGGATTGACTGTTGTTCTCCAGTATAAAATCCAACGTTGCTCAACTGTACCATTGCCTCTGCAGCTTGCTGGCTGTCGTCATCTGCTGGAATTTCTACATCTCTCATATCGCTCATAGGAGACTCGGTCCGGTCTACACCTCTAAAGATTCCTTTGATATCGCTTTAAAAATAAAAGGTGTTAAAATTATCGCCCAATGATACAGTAAAAGTCTTTCTTTTCGAAAATATAAAATTCAGGCCAAGTTCTCTGAAAATATTTGCAACTTACCGATTCTCATCCAATTCTAGATTTTCCATTCCGGAATGCTCCATTGGTTCATCGCCTACAAATGGAACTTCATCGAAGTCATCTTCACTCGAGCACTGCAGATCTATAATATTAAAAAATAAGAAATCAGAAAAATTTAAATTAATCAAACCCTATTTACAATTAAATACTGTTGAAAGTATATGTACCTTCTTCAAGAACGTCTTTCCTTTTTGAAGGTACAACAATTTCTCCTTCCACATCTCCTTCGACATCGACGAAATTGAACTCATCCATGCTTGACTTTCCGAACATATTCTCTGGAGAACTCGGTTGGCTCTAAAATTAATTGAAAATCATGAAACTGTTTTGAATTCTTTTGAAATTCTTTATGATATGATAGGAAAACTAGCTGTGAATTCGATCTCGGGTGTTCCATTAAACTATATTTATATTTTTTTGTGCTCATTTTTTGAGCACTTAGCTTCCTCATTATGATAATGTTGCAAATAAATTTGCTTCCTCATAGAGGAAGCATTTAGAAATGAAAATTTTCATAATTAAAAATAATCATAATTTTCTTAAAATTCAATAAAATTCATTAATCATACAGGTCAATCGATTTGTCTCGACGCAAGGAATCTTTCTTTTCTTTACATAAGCTTTGAATTTTCATTATTTGAGAAGTTATAGTCGAAAAATCAATTTTACAAAAATTCAAAAAGTACATAAAAATTTTTAAACTCAATATTTTGAAAAATCCTTTGGCAAGTTTTGAGATATTGGTGGTGCCAATATACCCTATAAATTTCATCAATTTATCAACAACTGTCTTTAAGTTAATAGGGCGACAAAAAATGGCGACACACACACACACACATCCGGACAATTTATTAGAATGTTGTATTAGATATTTATCACGTGAGGAAAGTTTAATTAAACGATTTTAAAAATATTGGAAAATGTATCGAAAACAAAGCTTCCTCTAGGAGGAAGCAATAATAGGAGCATGTGTACGTCATCTCTAGGTCCAGTGGTCTCAGTAAAAATACTTACACCTTGGAATTGAGGTTCAACAATCGTGTAATTCTCTTCATCTGGTCCCATCCAGGAAGTATCCATATCTGCCTGTTCCATCGCTCTTTTCTGGACTATCAGAATGCTATTTTCTATATTAGTAAGATTTTCACCATACTAAAAATAATATGAAATTCCATGTAAATTAATTGAACCAAACAAATTAAATAGATCGTCAAATTTTAAACCGTAACTAAAAGCGTGCTTACAACGTCGAAAGTTTCCTTGCAAATCCTGACCATGGATTCGGCCTTTTGTGTATAAGGCGAGTCTAGTCCGTTATAGATTGTACAATTCTCTACAATTTGTTGGATGTCTCGTAGAAATTCGTGACGATTGTGATATTTTTGAGCTAAGCAAAAAACAAACGAAAATTAATGAAAATAGGGACCAGGCTAATAGGCTACCTGGCTTAATAGCCAAAAAATACTCAGAAGTAGTGTAATAAATAAAACTAACCAGTAATCTTCCTCGAGATGGTTTCCAAATCCATTGGCCTTTTAATCACCGTATAATAATCTTTTACAAGTTTTCTGCTCACTGGTTTGTGGAAGGGCCACAAATCCTGCATCGATTTCAGTCTATTCGTCACGTCGGTTAGGATGTAGGAAAGTGAAACTTGGTCGTCGTCATCAAGCAGAGGATTGATGGCCTTTTCAAGTCTCATCAGACGATCTTCTTTCTCACGTAGTCTTTCTACACAAATATCCATCATGCGTTTAGCTGCGACAGTAAGAGAACTGTTCTTTCCATTATAGAGGGTTGAATTTTCCACAATCTGATTAACAGCGGCAAGAAATTCTTCTCTGCTTCGATACTTTTTTTGTCTCAAGTTCTCCCTTATAGTCTGCAGGTCCATGGGTTTTTCGATAATCTTATGATAATCTGGCACTGACTAAATAAAAAAATTGCGTTAGTCATTATCATTAAATCTTTGTACATTGTTTAACAATTTAATAATTTGGGATTTAATGATTGATTTTTTTTACCTTGGCACTAACAGGAAACAAAAATGGTTGCACGTCTGGCAAGTCTCTCATTTCGTTCAGAATGCTTTCGAGACTTGTGGACAAGACAACCACGGGGTCTGTCCTTCGTCTATTCGCTGGCCTTTGTTGTCGTTTCAGATAATCACAGTGATCGTCCCCAGTTATTCTTCTTCGTTTTTTAGCATTCATGGCATCCTTCGGCACTTTGAGAAGCAAGGTGCGTTTCTTCATTTCTTCCGCATGCTAAAATTTAATTAGTTTTATTGTTTATCGCTTATAGTTTTTTCATATTACGTAAAATATTTCTATTTGAAAAATGAGTACTGCTACAAAGCGAAAAAATACCTACTTATGATATTTGTTCAGTAAAACGAAAAAATCGAATTTGGAGGATAGAACTTGGTTCCAACGCCCTTAAATCGATAGATTCTTAAGTGTCTGAACTAAAATAGAGAATATCCTCACCTTAATAAGCTTCGACGACAATTTAACCTTGGTACCATCGACGTTGACCAGGTCCTGATCATCAGCAACTAGTTGTTTCTGAATCTCCTCCTCCTGTTCCTCCGTCATCGCAACATTAACCGGCGTGGTATTTGCTATGCTACCTTGATAAAGGGGACAAGCTTTGTTAGTACGCATGTGTCCTACATTGCCGCAAGCTCCGCATTTCAATTTGAGATCTGGTTTAAGTTTAGGTTTTTTACGTTTAGAATTGGCATTTTCAGATCTGTTAGGTTTAGGAGTTAAAGAAGTGGAAGGAAGATTAGAAAATGGAAGGATACTGGCAGAGGTCGTAACTGGAGTGCTGGAATTGCTTCGATCGAAAAGACCTGTAGAGTTGAAAGGAGTACTCGAATTTCCACCCAACATTCGCTCTCGTTCCTGATTTCTTTTAATTCTTCTCAATTGTTCCTGAATTCTTCTTTTCTCCCTCTTCATTTCTTCCTTTTGGGCCTCGTCCAAAGTAGCAAACTGTTTTATAAATGACTCATCCTTGGAGTTTCTTATCTTTAAATAAGTATCAATCACAGCCTGTTTTCGAACTGTTTCAACTCTCGTGAACTCTTTTCCTTCAGGGTTCTTGAAAGTTCTGTAAATCTTGAGAACTCTTCCAGGTTGGGCATTCAAATTATTCATCGGAGATTCTTCCTCGTCTTCTTTCTTTTTCTCTCTATTCTTCTTGTCTTGATCCTGATTCTCGCCCATCAGCATTTTTCTCAATTCATGTCGCTGCTGTTCTTCTTTCTCCAGAGACAATTGAGTACTCGTCTTCTTATTCGACAGCATGTTTTCAATATTCTTCCCCATTTCCTCAATGTCTGAACTATCTTCCTCAGAACTCTCACCCTCGTCGGTACTGAGAACTTCATTCGAGGACAGTACCCGATTCTGAAGGTCGAAAATTCTTTGACATTCTTCTTTGTATCTTTCCTGATGTTCGGCGATTGAAAATCTGTTTCCTCTCGAGAATTTTGTCATGCCTTCTTCTCCAGCTTTCGCCTTTTCAGTTGAAAGAGTTCTGACGACGTCAATAACTTCCCAACGTGAGAGCTTCTTTATCTCCTCTTCAGGAACTCCGAACTTTCTCAGAAGAGCTTTGGCATTGTTAAGAGACAATCTTCTCAAATCGGCGTCAGTTCCAGTCACCGTTCTTTTAGGCTGTGCCTCCTGTTCTTCTTTACTGATTGTAGGTTTATTAGGAACCCTGACGTAAGAGAATCCTTCACCGCATCCAGTTGGATCAGCGGGACCAGCAAGTTGTAGTAAACATTTGCCTTTCATCGCTTGGATGTAAGCTCGTGTCGTATTCCAAGGTGCGACTTTTACTTCGTCATCCATTTTTAGCTGCATTTCTTCATCATCATCGTCTTGAGGAGTGAAGAGGAACTTTTCTCCATAACCAGCGTCTTTCAATCTCTGTTCCGCTGCAATCATGCTGAAGTAAGCACAGCATTGCTCCGGAGAGACCATGGCTCTGATTTCTTCCTCGGTGGGCAATCGGAATTCAGGTTTGATGACCCACCAATTGGAATCCATTCCTGTTCGCTTGAAATCAGCACACAATTTTAATCTTTTTCTTATACTACTCTCGCTATGGGAAGGAAAAGCCTTTTTAATATCATCCATTTTTATTCTTCTTGGCGTGTCTTTCGATTTCCAGAAAAGTCTGTAAATAAAAACCTGGAGAAAATCTCTAACGAAGTTATTCGCTCTCTTTGAATTGGGTCCAGGAACTTCGTAAAGAGGGCACTCTTGCCCAGCGACGAAGAACGCATCAATTTCGCGAATATGATACTGATGCCTAGTTCTAATAATCAAGAAATCTGTGAGTGGAATGTTGTGTTCATAAATCGGGGCTCTGTACATGTTATTTTCAATTGCTTGAATACTCTGTCCAGGCGTCAATATTCCAAGAAAGGGACTCGTGTGAGCGTAAGCTGTTTCTCCATATTTGTACTTCTGAGGTCCCTGATCCTTTCCAGCTTTACGCTTGTAGTAGTTCTTCATTTTGGAACACATACCTACTTGATTCATGAGAGGGGGATGTTCTTCAGAAAATTCAATAAGAACCAATTCCCCATCACGACCTGTTAGATCTTCCGGAGTTCTCATGAAGAAAACATCACCACCACCAGAAGCTATTCTCTCCTGCTCTCTTTGCTTTGCTTTTTTCTTGATGTGCTTCAGCAAAGGGAAAACGTTGTGTGAACTTGTATGGGAAAGAGGGCCGTGGCTAAAACGTCTCAATGGTGGCCTGTGGAAGTTCCTGAGACGCATTGGTCCCATGTAAGTTTGCACAAACGGGGCTCGAAGTTCAACAACAGGAGTGCTGTGTTGAATAAGGTTTCCTCCACCAACTTTCAACCTCAGAGTCGTTTCCGAAGATCGAGGAAGATAGTAGGGATCGTTAGAAATATTAAAGGGATCCCTGTCTGGAGATTTTGGTGGAGGAGGTGGAGTATCTTCTTCAAGGACGTTGATCACTCCAGCCTTTCCGAGAAGAAGTTTACTCTTCTTTACGTGAGGATGTGGGATTTTAACTTTGGGCTGAGGACCGTTTTCTTTGTGAAGAAGAGCAGGATCTATATCATCCGGAATTCCGAGAACAATGTTCTCGTCGTTTGGATCTAGGGTAAGGATCTTTGGTTTAGGTATTTTCTTCATGTTCTCTGCATCCCAGATAATTTCTTCTTCCCAGAGACCGTAAACTAGTTCCTCGTTTTCTACTGGAAAAATAGACCACCAGGTGTCGTCGGTGTCCTCACGGTTAATTTGTTGACCTCCTTTTGCAAGCGGCCTGAATTAAATGGAAAAGACTTTTAGAATTAGAAAAAATTACAGGGTGTCTACTAATTTTTTCCCATCAAATTCCCGGTCATTGCCAGCAATTCCTGGAGAGAGGACACCCTGAATTAGATAATTAGTGGCCATTTAAAGCAAAAAAAACTATTTTGGAAAATACAAACTTACAATTTATTTTTTTGGGATGGAACTATATTTTGTGTGGCAAGTCTGACATTGGGAGCTACAGAAACTGGTGCTCCTTTTCCAGGTTGGCTAAAGGCTTGAGCTGTTCGATTTCCACTCGAAGGAACCCAACCAGCTGCATTATTTTTGCTATTTAATTTATGCATAACCTTGTGCTTTATTTCGTCTCCGTTCCACACGACATCATCTTCCCAGCGTAATTGTGAAACCATTAGAAAAGCGTCGTCTGAAAATTCTTCCTCTGCATTTTGATCCTCCTGAGGTTCTTGCTGAAATTTGAAACAATAATTACAAAGGAGATAAAGTTATTCAAAATTTTCTTGCAATTATGATTTCAAAATTTTCGTTACTTATCAGGATTTCCTAACAAACTTCTTTTCCTTTGTAAATTAATTCTTAAAAAATTATAAATTCTATCTTAAAAATACAATTTCTTCATTTTTCTTTACAAATACTAAAATTAGATTGTTTTCGTCCTATAACATTGCTTAATTCTTAACTAGAAATTTTTTTGCAAAGCGAAAAAATATCTAATTCAAATTCCTTTTTTAGTAAAATAAAAAGATTGAATTTTCAGGTTAGCACTTGGGTCCAGCCCCCTTAATATAAAAAGAATTTATAAATATACGCTTACCAAAGAGCTTAAATTTCTATATTTGTTCTAAACTTTAAGTAAAAACTATAAAATTTCAATATTACATAGATGTTGTTATTATTACAATTCACAGATTTGAATTTTCCCGCCATTACTGAACATAATTATTTTTTAATTTTTTAAAAATTTGTCGCATTTTAATAAGACTCTATATATAATTCAGAAATTGTAAGCTTCCTTTTTCGTAAATTCGTAAGTTTTAGATGGAAATGAGACAAACAATTCAAATAAGCTTAAATTGAATTTTGGTTTGGAAGATTCAAATCGTCAGTTAGTTAGTCGGCACTAGTGGCGAGCGAGTCAAAACTAGTAGGCAGGCGCCAGGCAGGCGATGACCTTTCTTAACATTAAAGTTGTTGCGTCGAGCTCCCGAATTTCAGCTCAAAAATATATATTTTTCGTGGATTTTCATCCAAATTCAAGTTGATTCGAGTAGCAGTACCTATAGTGATCAAAATAATATAAGAATTTTGGAAAATCCAAGTCATTTTGTGTCTTTTTTCGTCATTCGGTTTCCCGGGATAAACGCACGCGATTTCGCCATGGTGTTTGGTTAGGAAAAGTGCGCCAATTCATTTGCAGTATTTTTGCCACAAAATCGGTCGGGTTTCAAGTTTTAAAAGACAAATTCTAATTTCCACTGAGTTTTAAAAATGTTTCATCAGGTGTCAACTATTTTTTCGTGAGTGAGTGAGTGGAAATCGTGAGAATCGTCAGTGATTAAAATCCTTTAATATTTTGGTCAAAAATTTTTCTAGTGGGAAAGTTCTAGAATTGCAACAATTGAGACTTGAGATTATGTATTATTTGGCTTTGACACTTCTATCAGAATTTTCGACATCTTTTTAGGTTAATAGTTCTTCAATCAGCCTTTCGATTACATAATTTTGGAAAAATATTTTGTATTTTGACAAAAAGGTTAAGTAGGTTTAAGAAATTTCTTAAAAATTTAAAAATGGCGGAACATTTTTCTTAGAAATTCATGGACCCCATATTACTAAATTCTATTCAACTTTTGAGTTTTGTTGAAAATTGTTTTTTTGTTGGAAATTTTTTCGAATATACCTACCAATAATTATTGGAGTATTTATTATTCGATAAAATGTATAGTTTTATTTCTTTTATATTTCAGGTATCGTTAAATCAAATTGCAAAGGCATAAATTGAAGCTACCATTTGCCTAATATTGCGAGTGAAGTCAAGTATCAATAATTGGGATTTTCAAGACAAAGGCAAGTTGTAATTTGAATTTATTAATCACATAGTGACCCTGTTAATTAGGGTTTTTTACCTTAATTAGTAACTGATGCGAATTCGGAATCGTATCTTTATTAAAACTTATTACTTCATTACGTTCGAAGACTTCAGCAAATCGTCTATTAAAAATATAAATTTAACTAAAGAATTCTCGAATCTTACCTTTTCCTCTACGACTTTAAATCCATAATTGAAACCATCTCCAGTTTCCGGAACTCCCAGAATATCGTACCAAATTTGAGCTGGTCCAAAACGCCAGTCTGCAACTTTTGGCCCCATATCTCCATTTTCCCCAAAGTCGCCAGGTTTTCCAGTTTGTTCTTTATCCTCGATTGGTTTTAGCAATTTATCCTCGTCATCAGATCTGCAATCTCCAGGCGGTGGTTCTTGGCCATATTGCATAACCCATCCCTGAAAAATTTAATTCCACTTTAATAAAATCAGTACATTATTAATATTAATTAATAATTAGAAAATATCAATTCTGTCTTTCCACATTGAAACTCCTACGTTCAGTTCGGCTATCGCGTCTTTGTTGTGCAATTTTTTTTCAGTCTGACTATTAGTAATTATATCAGTTTAACATAAATACTTTCATAATTAAGATAATTAATTTCAACAGATTTAAAGTGATATTGTGATACGAAATTAAACTAAAATAAAATTGTATCAACGATTGAAAAAGACAATACCTTAAATTTAGTTTTCCTCGTCTCCTGATCAGAACCGGAATCAGAATCTTTAACTTCGTTGTGACGTTTCTTCTTTCGTCGTTTTCTGACTCCCCTCCAAATTTGTGGAAGGCTACTTGGCTTCCCAGGACCAAATAGTCTTGAAAATCTTAATACTTTATTTGTGCGGAAATCCGGAAATAATTCAGTTACATTGATATCCGCATATTTCGAAGGTAGCATTGATGCTAAAGGTGTTTCTAATTTCCTTTGCCTGGCAGCTTCTGCTTCTTCAGGAGTTAGGGGTTCTTTTTCTTCAGGCAAAGGTGGTGGAGGCATTAACTGCGTGTCTGATTTGTTTTCAATCTCCTCATCATCTGCATCGTAATCTGTACCTTCTTTTTCTACTTTCTTAACGACGTACATTTCGTCTGAAGGAAATAAAAGTATTCCTTATAGTTTTTACATATTCCTTACGATAATACATATTTTTTCTCGTTAGCAAATCACTTTAACTGTCCTTGATAAATTTCCTACGGTTTTTGGGGTATTAGAGGGTTATGAATTTATCTATGCAATCTTCTAAACAAAATTGTTTAATTAAAAATATTGACTTAACTTCCAGCGATTCGGGAAATTTATGTACATTTAAAAAATTATATTTCAATTTATTAGGAACCTTTAATTAATTTCTATTTGGTAGAAAATATACATACAACTCTAACTTTAAAATCAGAACCGCAACATTTAACAATACAAACTTGTTTTAACTTTTACATAAAATGTGAAAAAAACTTTAAAGTTATCACCAATTGCGCTTTTGGAGTTAAAACGGTAGCTTGGTAACATACAAACGTCAACATAGAAAGTTCGATTTCGTATACATTGTATATAGATATATAATTCTATTTGAAAAATCAGTACTGCTAAAAGCAAAAATATCTAGTTATAATTTTTGATGAGTAAAATGAAGAGATCTTATTTTGAAGTTAGAACTTAGACCCAAAACTTTTAATAAGGAAATGAACCCCGGATAAAAAAATAGCAAATAAGTTGATATAATAACATAAATATAATGATCAAATATCATACTTGTATTTTCTTCACAATTATCTTCAGCTAATTCGTTAATATCTGAAAAATCCAAAGCACTAGGTGACTTTTGAAGATAATCGTCATCCTTATCATTTTGATCCTGATCATCCTTTTCACCATCTTTCTCCTTGTCGGTACTATTATTTTTCTCTGCATCAGCTTTTTCATTTTCCGTCTCATTTTTCATCATTTCTTGCAAAAGAGAACTCAAACCAAACTGACTTAATGAACCGAGATGTTGTTTTGCTTCGGAATCAAGGATATCATCTTCCAATTCACCATTTTTGTCAATATTTCCGAACATGAAACCAGTCATATTAATCGCCGAATCAAAGTCCTTTTCATCCTCATCTGAATCCATTTTGCTCTTCTTTTGCAACTTTTCTCACAATTACAAGTATAACAACTAAAATTAGGAAAATTAGTAAAATTGGATCAAATAGAGGTTAGAAATTTTTAATTCTTTCACGAGATCTCTACATGATAATAAACTGACTGTATTTACTTGGTGGGTTAAAGTATCACTCCAATTTTTATATTAAACTATTATCGAGTTAATTAAACAATGTTTACTTGATGTTTTCATTTGACCATGTAACGAAATATACGTCTATATTGCTCTTTTATCACTAGAATATAACTACATATATAACTAGAAGCAACTAGAAGATAACTAACAATCATTAATAAAAAAAAGTTATAGATGCGTATACACTTATAATTTAGTAAGAATGTTGCCCATTGTATCTGTATGAGTCGCTGTCTTGGCGGGAATTTTAAATATTTTTTGATCAAAAGAGTTTTGCATTACTTGGCTTGGAATACTATTTGAAACCTTAAGAAAATACCATTTAATTATTTTTAATAATAAATCATACTTTAATTACTTATTATTAATTAATAACAAATACAATTTTAAAAATTGTATTATATATATTACCCGACGCATGCGCCCGACGCGTACATGGACTCTTGAGAAAGATGAAAATGAGAGATGAGAGTCACATCTATTTATTAAACTTTATCGATGGTTGAAGCTGTGTACCAAGCGTACGTACCAAGCCAGAAGAAGCACACTTAGTTTATAAGCGTTTATTAGAGTGAAGTATTAAAAATTAGAATCATGTGAGTCAATTTTTAATCCCGACGAGTTAAAAACTTGACCCATTATCGGATTAGTGTTCAATAATTTTGGAGACGCACAAAAAGTGCGGGAAAACTTGTCGTTTTGGAAAGCTAACCTTGCCTCGCATCTGTAAGAATGGCGGTCGGCTCGACGAAGGTGGTCCAGGTTACAAATATTGCACCTCAAGCGACCAAGGATCAGATGCAAACACTTTTTGGCTACCTGGGAAAAATAGAGGATATCAGGTTATATCCAACAATTCGAGATGTAGCAGTTCCAGTGCAGTCTCGAATTTGTTACATTAAATTCCATGATCAAGGATGTGTTGCGGTTGCCCAACACATGACAAATACAGTTTTTATTGACCGTGCTCTAATTGTGATTCCATACCAAAACGGAGACATTCCTGATGAACAGCGGGCTCTAGAATTAACCAACAATGGAACAGTTGTACCAGGTATGTATGAGTTTGTTTCTTGATTTTTTGAAAGCAGAGTGTGTTCATTAATTTCTTATCTTAGTTAATTACTTCATCTTTAGTGTGTGTGTGTGTGTGTGTGTGTGTGTGTGTGTGTGTGTGTGTGTGTATTTCATTTTAAATCAGCTAATTAATTGATAAGATTATGTTTGAATTCTCTAATTGGAGTTTTTTTTACTCTGGAGCAATTGTTGGAAATTGTAGTTATTTGAAAAACGTTACCCAGTGGGCAAACTATATTAGAAACGTTTCCAAACGTTCCAGGAACGGCCCCTATGTCCGAAGTCCTAAAAACGTTCTAAGTCCGTTTTTTAAACGTCTTTCGAACATCGGATATAGGGATCGTCTTTAGAATGTTTTTGGAACATTTCAAAAACGTTTCTAATATCGTCTGTCCACTCTATAGTCAAGAAATATAAAATTTAGCCCATTTTTAGACATTTATACTATGTTAGTTTTATCGTATGTATTATAGCTTTTATAGTTTATTTAAAAGATTTTAGAAACTTTCCAAGAATTTTGAAGGATTATAAAGAATTTCCAGGTATTCGTTGAGATTCTCTGGGTTTCTAATTATTTCAAGAGATTTTCAATAATTTTAACAAGAGATTTGTACAATAATTAAAAGATTTAGTGGAATTTTAAAGGACTTCATGAAATTTTAAGAGATTTTTAGAAGAGTTTAGGTAATTCAAAGAATTTTAAAGTTCCTGGTGGCATTTTAAAGGATTTTAATAAGCTTGTAAGAATTTTAAGAAATTTTGATTTTTTAAAGTTATTTTAAGGGATTTTAATGTTCCTCATTGAATTTTACTTAGAACTGATTTTTCCTGTGTTTCTTTTTTTTTTTTTAGTAGAAAAATAACTGTAAGGAAATTTTCTGCATTCTCTTATTTCATTATTACTTTTCAAATAAGTAATCATATATTATATCAAAAACATGCATTAACGATTGTCATTTTTCAGGACTTTACCCATCAGAGCCGAAACTGCCGCCAAATGTAGTAAACGCAATAGAAGGCATCCCACCGAATCATGTAATCACAACAATGGATCCTAAACTGGAAGCAAATGGTCTTCCTCCATATCCTCACTTGCCTGGTCACCTGGACAGCAGAAGGATTGAGGAGATCAGGAGAACACTCGTAGTCGCAAATTTGGACCCTTCAGTGACAACTGAACAGTTATTAGAATTTTTCAATGATAACAACGTAGAAGTGAAATACTCAAGATTATGCACCAGAGATTCGGACACTGAGCATTATGCATTGGTAGAACTCACTGAACAAATCTCTATCGTCCCAGCTTTGCAATTAAATGGTAGTATGCTGGGTGATGCACCTATTAAAATCTACCACTCTATTCAAGCCATAGCAAAACCAGAAGCAAAGAGCAATGAGGCCGCGCAGAAGGAAATTGAGGAGGCCATGTCGCGAGTAAAAGAGGCCCACAATTTGATCTCCGCGGCTATTGATCCCATGATAGGTGGTATGTTGGCTAAAGATAAAAGAAGTCGAAGTGGATCTCGAGGAAGAAAAACGAGATCTCGCTCGAGGGGTCGCTCCAGAAGGTCTAGGTCTCGAAAGCGTTCCAGGTCTCGTCACAGACGCTCACGTTCAAGACATCGTCGTAGATCACGATCACGATCGAAACGTAGATCCAGATCCAAGGAACGCAAGAAAAAATCGCCTTCTCGAAGGAGGAGTGGCTCTCGAGGTCGGCATCGTTCTCGTTCCGGGTCACGACGGTCAAAATCTCGACGTTCTAGGAGTAGGTCGAAAGATCGCAAGAAGAGGTCTCCAAAAAGAAGAAGCCGATCTCGATCACGCAGCAAAAGATCAAAGTCCAGGACCAGACGCTCAAGATCTAAATCGAAGTCAAGGTCATCTAAGTCTAAATACTCCGAAAAGTCCAGGGACAAGGATAAGGAAAGGCGTAGTAAGGATAAATCTGAAAGCAACGGGAAGAAGAGCGACGAAAAGAGCGAAAGGAGTGAGAAAAAGTCGAGCAAGGAAAAGAGAGCTGAGAAGGAAGCCAAATTGGAGGAAAAGAATAGATCCAGAGCTGGATCTGAATACAGGGATAGTAAGGAGAGACAAGGCTCGTCGGATTAATTTATTGCCCAACTGTAATGAATTGCTTATTCGTGTGACCCTTAGATAATAATTCAATGTTCATTTCGAATCCGTTGTAATGATACAGCTAAGTAATAATAAATCTATATCGTATATTTGTGTTTTTTTATTCAGGGAAATAATCATACTAATTAGTTAAAATTCACTATAAAAAATAAACTTTTTATTGATGATAATTTGAAAACTTTACGACAAAAAGCTTCGGAACTGTCATGGATAATGAGTATGTAGGATTTATACTTTGTTACTCTTTTCTAAATAATCTCAATGTTATCTCTAGGACTGATAATCAATTTCGAACTTGGAGTAAAGCTCGGTAGGGTGTTGGTCCAGCTGTAACTCCATCAATGAAATCTGTAGTTGGTTTTTCCTCTCCTGGAACGACTGAGAATGTGAATTCATGCAAAAGTGTCGCTACAATGACGAATATATTGCTCTTGGCAAGAACTTCACCCATGCATCGATGTCTTCCTACCAAAGAAAAACAAATTTTTTTTAGCATTGAAGTTTTGAAAACGCAATTAATAGTCTCTCTATAGTTATTGATACTTTACCTAAACTAAAAGGTAGAAATTGTTCTGGCAACATCAGCTTTCCTTGGTCGTCGATAAATCTTTCTGGTCGGAAGTTTTCAGGATCTTTCCATTGTATATCCATTAAGACTCGATTAAAATTGACAACTATCATCGTATCCTGCATACAATATTACACGATAAAAATCCAGTTTAAAAATTACAAAAGTCTTGAAAGACATAATTAAAACTTTATTATTATTAATTATATATAATTTCAATTTACCTTTGGAATTCGATGACCCAAGATTAATGTGTCGTCTGTAGCTCTATGAGGAACGTTCATCGTCCTTCCCATAAACATTCGTAATGATTCATACATTATTGCATTTACGTATGTCATTCTAGAAAAAAAATCACTTCGTTTAAGTATCAATATTTTCGAATTACGTACTTCATATTGGTGCTTGAATACCTTGATTTATCATTCAGACATGGCAACCTCTGTCGAGAGGTTACCAAGTCGATTTCATCCTGAGCTTTTTTTTGCACATCTGGATATAATAATAGATATAAAAAGCAAAATCCTAGAGTTTTTGACGTGGTTTCCGATCCGGCCATAAATAAATCGACACATATCGCCAGTAGTTGAGACTCTGAAAGTTAAAGGTTTTCATTTCTATTGTTTAGACATTTGTCGCATTTTTGAATTTCATTTACCTGAAAAAGTGTCGTTGGGGCTTTCAGATTGTAGAACTTGTAAATAGACGTCCATTAAATCACGCGGTGATTCGGGGTTAAATGTTTCTTTGTGACTTTGCCATTCAACCTGAAATCGATTCAATTTTACTAGATATTCTTTTTACTATTTTTAATAATTTATAAAAGTTGGATTTGTATTCACTGCCTACTGTACTTTAGAATCGAGATCAAAGCTGCCAGCTGATCATAAAATTCATTTGTGTAATTGTACCTTTAAAAATTCCCATAATGCTTCGTGAGTTTCTATAAAAGCTTTATAACCAGAAGCATCGGGTGCAATGTACTTAAGAATTGGAAAATGACTAAATGGACAGCCAATCATGTCGATTTCTCCCAGAAGTTTATTCAGGATCCTCTGAAGATGTAACATTTGTTTGTCATCTGTGTTGAATCTAGAATTAAAATATGAAAAAGAATAATAATTTGTTGATCTCAAGGTCCAAGCTTTTATCCTGATGAAAAACCTCATACTCCCAATGAAGCTTTTTTTATTATATCGTGTCTAATAATAAATTAATTTTACCTTCTGCCAGCCATCATTCTCCATAGAGTATTAAGAACTGGTACTCCAAAAGCATCATTCATCCTGACTACAACACTCGTTGGTTGAAAAAATCTTCTAATTTCCTTATAATCTTCTGCTTTTGCATAAAAATCGTCCAACTTGATTGGTTTTGAAATTCTTTCGTTTTCAACATTTTTCTCAATTTCATCCACCAATTGATATATTTGGCCATCTTTCGGTTTTGGCTTATCTTTATAAAATGAATCAATATTTCTAGAAAAAGATTCAGATTTTGAAGTTTCTTGAAGAAGTTTTTTAAAATGTTCCACTAGATGCTGTGCTTCTTCTTCTATTAAAGTTGCCATGCTAGTTCTTCCGAAACCGAATTCTCGCAAATGGCGAAGAACAAATCTTCGCTGTTCGACCCATAAATTCCCATCAGTAACAATCAAGCCTAAAAAATCAAGGACTCAATTTTTAAGTTTATCTTTGTGTGTGAAAAATTGGGAATATTTTTTTTTACCTTGTCTTTTTCCAAAGGTTCGAACTTCATAAACGGGACCCACAGGTCTTCCATCACAAATGTCATTCATGCACATAGATCGCATACTTTCATAATTATTTAATATCACGATTCGATCCACGCCAATTTTCAATCCAACAACTGGACCATATTTCTCACTCAGAGCTGTGAAAGTTGCCGGAAGCGATCCGGTCTTTTTCCTTATTCGTTTCACTTCTAGGGCTGATCCCAAAATTGGCCACCATTTTGGTCCTTATTACAAATAAAATAATTCATTTAACGGGATAAAATTTTGTTTGCGAAAAACCAAAGTTCTGAATGTTAAAATATCTCGAAAAAATAATTCCCGAATAAAAATAATATTAAAGAAATTTAAATATATCGTAAAATATTTATTTTAACGAAACTAGAAAATTACCGAAATTTCAATTTCCCAAAAATATAAAATACCCGAATTTTCAAAAGTTGTTCAAAATTTCTTCAAAATGTTTGACAATTCTGGAGAATTTTATGAAAACTTGGGCATTCTTTATTTTCGGGAAACTGAAATTTCGGGAATTTGAAACGATAATTTTCTACTTTCGTTAATAAATATTTTAGATAATTTAAAATTTCATGCAAAAAAATGTAGTCCCTATTTAACGTATACTACATAATTTTTTAATTTAAATTAATCATTTCAATAATCTAGAAATCTTTTGAAATCTCAAAATCTGATTTGCACTCAAAATTTAAGTGACCAACCCTTCGTAAAATAATTATTGTTTTCTGTTTTGATTAACTACGTAAATTATTTTATTTTAAAACATTTATATTTATTACCTGGTGGATATCCTTTTGGTTTTCGTGATCCCAAATAATGAAGCAGTAACGTCACAATAAAAACTAGTGCTGCAGTTAAAAAAAAACTAAAAGAAATTCAAAGGCATTAGAATATTTGTGAAATATAATAATTTACAGTTTTTGCATTATAATATTATTCTACCTTTAGCAGGGGTTTTTTAAAGTAAATATTATTGTAAGTAAATGGAAAATTTTTTAAAATTAAAAATAAATAAAATTCACAAATTATTAAACAACTATTGTCAATAAATATTACAAGAAAACTATAATCGTTGGCGGAAAAGGAAACTCTTCCGACATATAACGAGAAAGTTTCTTAAATATTGTTCCTTTATTTTTTCTCGTTTTATTAAGATAAAGTAGGTTAATTACTGGGGATGATGCAGTTGTATTTTGCACTGAAAAATGCTTATTGGTCGTTAAGAATGTATGACCCACGTTTACTATACACGTTAATATTGGAGAATGTTTTCATATACACTCTCTGTTCAAAGAAAGTGAAACGTGTATCATGGTGAAAGTTGTGTACGGAAGGTCTGAGGTTCCAACACTGTCACTTTCTGTCTTATAGCACAAGAAGTTACGTAATTTAACACATCTCATTCTTTCTTAACAATCGCTTCTGACTGAAACTATTATTTAAAACTATTATTAACATTGCTTTTCACTTTTCATTTAATTATTGAATAAGAAACAGTAGTTATACATATTCTATATTACATCATTCTATGAAACTTACAATAATTAACTTACGTTAAATAACTTCAGTACTTTCATTAACAACTTTTAAACTGAATTTAATTTATTTGAATAAAATAACAAAATTCGAATTCAATATTTTAGAAACTCTTTCTTTGAACGAGTTTTGAATTCTTTTATCTCTTTAAACTTTATAGAGCATGTTTCTCTTTTGGAATATAAAAGTTTAAAAAATACCTGACAGTCTTGGAATTTTCTCGAATTGCAAATGAAGTAAATTCAAATTCAAATTAAGAAAAAATCCAATAGATACATATTATTACGTGGCAGTTGTTGTTGTCTTTTTTTTAAAGATCAAGTTTTATTTTTAAATTAATTAATAAACCGATGTTTTAAAAATAAATTGTAGTTGAAAAAGGAGGACAGTGATAAATAAAATTATATTATCATATGTAGTACTTTATACACAATTTCACTGAAATTTGTAGTCACGCGATTAAGATTGTTTTGGACGGTTTTTACCTTATTTCCCACATGATACACCACGAATCTGTAAGCGAGACTGTCTGCTACTCGTCCAACTCGATGCATTTAAGCGGATGCTGTTTTATTGGGCCTGGGTAGGGAGGAAGCAAACACCTGTTACACAAATATTATTTCTCGATTTTTCTTTTATAAATTATTTTAATTAAACACTTTCAAAGGGTGATCATCCTTAAAATCTGCCGTATAATCGCCAGTGTTTGACATATTACTGTCCAAAACATTTTTTAAATCCTTTTGATTGAAAAATAAAACTACTTAATCAGACTGCTAATTTTTCTAAAAATCTAATAATAGCTTAAAGTTGTTATAGAAGAAATAAGTTAAATAATTTATAAAAAGTAAATGACTACTAAAAACTAAAGTGTTTTGCCATAAATGATCGAAATGTATTTATTGAAAAACACTGTTTTGATCTTACACAATTTTTTGAGTTACATAGATTTTGGCAGTTTGAATATACCATAATATTGTCATACATATACATATACATATATTTGTCTTTATTTATAATATAATAATTTTCCTATTTACAGTACGTGAAATAGATGCAAGTGTACAATATATATGAATACTGTCTTATACTTATATTTCTTAGGAATATTACTGATTTTTTTTTCTTAAAATGCATAATATTTTATCTGTACAATTCATCGATTCTTAATTAACATAAGAAACTTTTACTAAAATTTCTGAAGGGAAAAAGCACACAAGCTATACTAGAATATGCAGAAAGTATATACATGTTTGGTTTTGAAAATTCAAAGACTTATTAATTTGTGAAAATTAGTTTGTGTTATTTATTATTTTATTTGATATGTTTTTTTTTTCAAAGAACTTCTTGGTGAGTTTCTATATGGATTAATTTTTCAAAGTAATTATGTAACTAAACTGAATTAATGTGAAGCAGAAAGCTTGAAAAAAAAAATTCAGCTCCCCGTCATTTCAAAGAGGAAATGCTATCAAGAAGGGTTTAAGAGAGAAACCAGTTTCTGACTCCACCCTACATTCAGCTAATATAATACCTTTTTTTCATTGGATAAGACGTGAATCCTACTTCCCTCTAAGAAGGCAAATAAAAAATAGAATCTTTCGGAAGAAATGGCCGACCAAATTCTTATTTTGAGCTCCATTATTACACGCGTAAAATTAAAATGAACACTATATTTACAATATATTCCAAGCTAATTAAAACAAATCTAGAAGCTCTAAAAGTTTTTCAAACTTTGGTTCAATTCAAAACTCACTTAAATCATCATCAACTTTTATTTTCATAAAACTGTCGACTAATTAATGAAAATATTCAATTACAAAATGAGGCCATCAATGAAAAAAAAATTTTTATTAAAGTATTTAATTTTAATATTTTTAGTCCCTACTTTTTAGTTCCTAGGGTTAAAAGTAGAACTTGTGCTCCGTTTCATATACATGAAATACACATGAAACTTTGCATGTGTGATAAAGAACTTTTTTATAGATTCGTCTTTTGTAAACGTTGATAAAATAAAATAATAAAATAATAATAAAATAAAACCATTTAAATAATTAATAAAATAAAATCAATTATTTGATCCAAGCAAATTTACTTGACTTAAATAAATAGTTTTGTTAAATAGGGATCAGTAAACGCGTTTACTTGATTCAAGAACAAACAGTCGACTTTTTTTTATCCAGTTCCTTAATACGTAAATCACTGTTTTAGATTGATTTTATTAACCTTAGATTATGATTTTTCTTTTTAATGCACCGGTTAAAAAATCGAAAAAAACCTTGCATAGATACAGAAAAACCCAATCAGACATAGGCGTGCACTCGGGTTAGAACTTCGTCACAGGCTTGGCCATGAAAAATCTCATCGTGGTGATCGTCACGATTTTCTTCGTATTCCACGGGTCACATGGTATGCTGGGGTGGAGGGAGCATAATCTCGTATCCTGATGACATTCCTTGTTGATGATGATGATGGTGATGGGAACCCGTCATCATCTGATGGTGGGTCTGTTGATAATACTGATGATGGGACATGCTCGAATGACTCGAATAGTACACTGGACTTTGATCCATGTCCTTGCCTGAGAATTATTTAATTTTTAGTCTTTTTTAATTAGGCAAGTCAGGGAAGTGTCAGGGAAAAAAAATTGCCAGAGAAGTCAGGGAAAATAGAAATTGATCTATTAATAATAATAATAATAATAAATTATAGTTTAGCAGATTTTAAAAGATTTCTATAGATTTCGAGAGAGTTAACAGATTTGAAAGAATTCAAAAAAATTTTTAATATTTTTAAATTACTTGAAAATCTTGAAACTCTTTTGAATTCTTTTGAAATTCCTTTAAAAGCATCTGTTCTCAGATTTTTTATCTTTAATTTCAATACAAAAAAATATAATAACATCTGTTTTTTTTTGTCAACTAGCAAACCAACACAATAATAACAAATAAAATCAATAGGATGATAGGATAGAATAAAACCCTATAATCAATTCCAAATAAAAAATGATAAAACAGGGTGTCTACTGTGCGGAAATATAAAGAAATCCGGGAATTGCTCGGGTACTGAAAAAAAATCAATCAAAAAACAACTTCCGGGAATTGTTCTTGATTTTATTTCCAAGGCAGGAAGTGAATTTCCGGTTTGAAAAAAAACTTTTCCGAACAATCAATCTAAATACTTTTGTTTGACACTTGCGGAAAAAATGCGGATATATTGTCCAGAAATTTCGTGGGCAAAATTTAGTAGACACCCTGTAAGAGAAATATTAATTCAAAAAGGCTTGAGGACCTAATATTGTTGAACTTATAAAAATAAAATTTGCATTATTGCAAAGAAATAAAAAGAAATAAAAAATGTACCATGAAAATAAGATGAAATTCCAAGCTTACCGCCATCGTAAACGGCGCGACCATAACAAAGTGCCTTGACGTCATTCATGGGACTTAGACCTCCGTTGTGAGGATGTGAGGAGTGAACTGGGGATGGAGTCACCGGAGTCGCATATCCGTGATGATGAGGCCCCATGGGACTCATCACCATCGGACTGCAAGGGTTCATTCCCACAGGAGACATCCCCATTGTTGAAAGTGGCGACATTGCCAAATTTGGACTACCCGAGTCCAAATTTTGCATGGATTGATGACCAGTACTGCTGCTGACGGTCCCATTTAAATTTCCGTTGATTGTGGTTTGGCAATTCAAGGGCATCATTTCCCTGAAAGAGGAAGTGATTAATTAATGTCATCATTCCTGAAAATTTCTTCTGAAGTCAGAAATCTTTATTTCTTGAACACATGTATATATTAAATCAAGGACAGGCTAAGATTCATTGTCTTAGGTCGTTGAAAAGGAAACACACATGGTCCAGCAGCTTCATTCCAAGAAACTGAAGAAATGTGGGGCTGAGCTTGACAAGAGCTTCCAGGAGGAAACGAAGGACGGAGTATTCTGACAAAAGCATAGCCGCAACTTCATGCATTGTTCTTTCTGTTCTTTCAGTTCGTGTATAACTATATTCTTGCACCCTGGGCCCTTCATCTGGACACATGTGTGTATGCTTGTGTGAAATACACGCAAGATGAACGCATGCTTACTGGCAAGAAACTAACTCCGCCCCCGACTGCAACCGCCACGCTTTACTTTTATGGATGCATTTCAAGGCCCCAATTTAAAGAACTTAAGGCAGCAACCCTCAAAGACTTTAATTTACTCAGTTTATGAGACAGAAAATGTCTCTTTTCTCCAGCATCAGAAAAGATGATGGATATTTGTTTATTCTAAATTTAAATCTGTTGAAGCTTGACTTAATAACTTGGTGACAATTTTCTAAGATGCCAGGATTGGGTCTTTTTGCAAAGAGACCCTTAACGCCTCACGCGTCAAAGATCCTCCTCTTTTTTTTTCTTTCTCTTTCGTCTGTAAGGCCCTAGGAAAAAGAAATGTGACGCCCCATTACCGTTTTATGGCACAGCTTCGGTTACATCTCTCGTTTCACCATTGAGCTGTTCGCACTATCAATAGTTTACTACAATATATAAAGGCCGCGAGGGTGATGGCGCTCGATTTATCTATACGTCGTTAGGAATGGGAACAATTTTTCTATTTTTCTGTATTGATTAAGAAAAGCTCTGCGAATTTTAAGATCACGTGAAAAAGAGGATGGTGTCATATTTTTCTCTTCTTCAGAAAAAAAAAACTTATTTTTTCTTGAATCAATACAGAATTCTTGAATTTTTTTAAAGGTATTTTTGAACCAAGTACAGCTTCAACCAGAAAATCCTAATCTGTAATATGAACAACATATGATCTGTATCATGATTTGTCTCTCATTGACTCAAACTTTCAAATTCTTTTATATTCTTTCCCATCTTAGAAGAAATCATTGACGTTAGGCTTAGACCTTAAACGGCTTAGACAGACTTGCATGAGAAGAATTTTTCAATGAGATTAGGGGTTTACTAGGTATCGATTAAACTAGAAGTATTAAAATTAGACTCACATAAATATTCCCCAAATTCCATTTGTCATAATTCCCATTTGACCGAATTTCATATTATCGAATCAACAATTTCTCTAATTTTTATGCACCCAAATTTTTGTAAATGAATGATCATTAAGACTATTCGGTTTTTTTTTCATTAAAAATGCAAATTGTGATGCGATGGTGTAGGAAAGGTGAAATTTCGAGTCTCCTTTGGGTCCGTGACCGCTAGTCAAGAGGTCCCGTAGCCATAACAACGCTCTCGAGCTCGATTATTTTTTTTCTCTTTTTTTATTTGCACACGTACGATGCTGTATATATGAGGAACCCCTACTCTAGGGCCAGAAGACGGAATCAGGAGAAAGAACTACCTAGTGGCAAAACACAATTCCTCCTGGAAATCTGATTATTACAACCCACTACACCAGCATATGTATATAATTTATGTTTCCTGTTCTTGATTTCATATCAGTGATCGTGCTTTTTACTTGTCAACGACTATACTCCTCCTATCCTCTTAGCTCGCCTCTGGATATTCCCGAATTACTGTTAATCATCATTAATTCTGTAATAGTTAAATAATTCATTATGTAGTGAATTTGAACTATTACTGAATTAATGATCAGGGTGACCACATGGCAGAGAAGTCAGGGATAACAGACTTTAGAAGATTTTCAAGGATTTCGAGGGATTTTATAAAGAATTGTCAAGCATTCTTGGATATTCAAGCATTCTTAGTTTCTATAGATTTCAAGAAATATTCAATCTTCTTAAAAGATTACAAGAGAATTCAAAGAATTTTATGATAAAGCATCTAATAAATTAATTAAGTATCTATTAATTCCTTGCGGAATTGTAAAGAATTTGAAGCAGCTTGTAAATTTTAAGAGATTTAAAAATTTTCTAAGTGATTTTAAGAAATTTTAATGTTCCTCATGGAATTAAAAAACATTTCAAATTTAAAGGGTTTCATCAGATTTGGAGGAATTTCGTGGAATTTTAAGAAATAATAAGGGATTGCTTGAAATTTTAATGGATTTAGAACGTTTTTAGGAATTTCAAGAGATTTCGAAGGTTATCGGGAAATTTTTCAGCATTGAAGAGGTTCGTATTTTTAGAAATTTTTTGTCAGGAAATTTTGTCTAAAAGTCAGGGAAATTAAAAAATTGAATCTTGTATAGCTATAGCCACCCTGATGATGATCAGAACGCTGCAAAACGCATGTTTCCTTGTCTTCATGTCTTGAACCATATTCATATAATAGGTATTAGTGATTATTTCTGCACGATTAAGGTTTCGCGAAGCTGCAATCTTATCGTGATTCGCACTGGATGTTGTTATCAATAACGGCTGAACACGCGCTTATTATTATCTAATGCAATTCTCGACACTTTCTTTTTTTTCTGCATCTCGTATCAAAACAATACATCTAGAATTGCTAATAACGCCCTGATAATCATTTGTAAACAACAGGTCTTCCATCTCCATTCATAAGAACGTCAGCAATGTTCAGGCCTCAGATTATAGAACTCAGAACAAACATCTGACATAATCAGAATCATTTAGTAGAGAACCACTGCCATAAATATCTCTTTCCTTTTTCTCATATAATAACAGTTTTTATATAATACATGTTATGGCTTTAAAGCTGTGAACAGAAATAGTCACCTGCTGTGGTAAAAATTAACACCAGTTGCGGATTCTTCTTAAGTTAAAAATATCAATATTATAATGAGTCTCTATTTCCTGTTGGAGTGATTTTACGGACACGGGACAATAAGATCAATGGTCCCTTGTGCTGGAAGTGATTTACTGATTTCTTCTCGGTTTATGGTCAAGGATCGAGAAAACGGAAGAGGGATAGAGCACATGTTAGAATCGCACTTGTTGTTCCTCGTAGAGAGGACCCCCGTCGATACACGTGCCTTCCATTCCTAATGTGATTCCCTCTCGTGCGAGGGATAATTTTGTCCTTTTACTTGCCGCAAAACGATATTTTCGAACCGAATCTACTAAAAAGTCCCTAATGCTTGACCAATTGAAAACAGATGTCAAGTCAATCCTTCCAACAAACTCTAACATCTATTGTAAAATTAAAATTCTGAATATTTTCTTAAAAGTCTCTTATTTATGACTTATTCAGCTTTAGAATTGAGCTTTTAAAGGTTAAAGAAAAGAAAAAAAAAAACAGCAAAAAATTGTACTATTAGGAGAAATTTCTTGATGCGGGACGAATCAAAAAAACAGTTGTGTCAATGCATTGAATCCTTTCATAGGGTAGGTCAAGTTCTTAAGTTTCTTTTGAACAAATATTCCAAAAACTTTGCTTTGAACATAAAGTAAGAAGATTTGTTTTTACCTCTTTAAAACTTCAAGTCACTTAAAAACCAATCAGGTTTGAAACAATAATATATGCGTGATTTTCGAGACATTTTTAAAGAGGAATTTCAAGAGATTTCTAGGAATTTTATGAGATTTTGACGATTTTCATATGATTTTTACGAAATTCAAAACCTTTTTAAAGGATTTCGTGTAGAATTTTAAGGGATTTCGACACGACTTAAAGTTCTAAACGTTCAAATGAACGAGATAATTTTTCCCAGTTTTATTTTATGTAAAAATCATGTTGCAGCTACAAAAAATGGAAATTATTAATTTCTTTTATATATTGAATTATTTTCAATGTCAGTGAAACAATATTTCTCCATTATTTCTAGTTTAAGAAGCAATCAATACAAATTTCGTTCATTTGAACGTTACAGCTTTTCAGGCATCAAAACGTAGACATTTAACAAAAACTGGGGGGGGGTCAAATTTGACATAAATTTAATACCTTCTCTGATGAGAATGTAAAAACCTGAGAATTTTACCTGCCCTACATTCAGTTAGACTTCGAAAATCGGAATTCACAAAATATATTTCATGTTTAGTTTTATTTCCCATCTTAATTAAAGTGAATTGAATTTACCCCTTTCTCAATTTAAAGACCTAATTGGGATCATGCTTTAGAAGTTTGATCTCTTTAGCTCTTTATCTGAAGAACAATTTTCTAGGAGAAAATGCTCATTAAGGTGAAAAATATTTGGAAAAACGAGTCCTTTTATGAAATAGAGATTTAAAAAAGACTTACGTTCTTGTCTGAGGGGTGCGATCTCGCTGTCGCCGATTCTTAAACCAGTTCGACACCTGGGTTAGTGTAAGTCCAGTTTTCTTGGCTAAACTCTTCTTTTCATCAGGCGTCGGGTACCTATTTTTGAGATAACATTCTTTCAGAGCGTTTCTGGAGCGTTCCTTGAAGCAGTAGACAGTTTCCTCTCCGTCCCAAATGGACCGAGGTAGGGGATGCTTTTTCCGCAATCTGTATTTGTCAACTGCTCCTAATTTTCTACCTCGAATTTTTTCCGCTTCCAAGTAGTGGGACTTGAACCACATTTGCTGAAGATGCAGGTGGTTGTCTTGGGAGAAGTGATTTCTCTCGAGAATGTTGTAAACATCTGTATAAGCGTGATTATGAAATGCAACTTCTGCTCTCGCTATTAAAACACTCTCCCCGCGAACTAATTGATAAGGTTGTAGGGTGTACAGAAACCTAGACAGAAAAATTATCATTTTCAAAAATTTCTCTACGTGTTGTTAGAAAAATTTTTGCAAAATAACCAAGTAATAAATAAGCCAGTAAATCGTCTCGAAAATATTAATGTATTCGCTTGATATATATAAAAAAGTATTCGATGTCGACACATTTTTTAATTTTAAAAAGACTTGGAGATTTTCTCACACTTTCAGTTTAAATTTTTAGTTACGTGCGCATTTGTCGCCGTTTGACGATGAATTTTGCAGCGATCATCGAATTTTGTTGCAAAGCTTTTAAGTCTGCTGTTATAGATTTGAGGAAAAAATTGTTTGGTATTATCGAATTCACATAATCCGTATCAGGTAGTCGATTACGTATTCGATTTATATTTCAAATGTTGTACTAGATTTTTATATAAATTCTATACTTCAACATTAGATGCTTTAAATACAAAATTTTGTAGTTTTTAAATTTAAAACACATTTTTTTGAATTCGATTGCTTTTAACTTAAAATGTTGACTTTTTTCAATATTAAGTTTTTCCAATTTTAATTCTTTGAGCTTGAAAATTGAAAAAAGTTTGAAAACGATTCAGATTTACATTATTAAAAGTTTTGAAAGTTTTCTAATGTGAAAAATTCAATAATTTTAAGATTTTAATTCTTTTAATAGCAAAATGTTCAAAATGATTCAATTTTAATGCTTTCAACACTATTTTTTGAATCTTCACTCTTTTGGACTTGATAGCTTTCAAGTTTAAACTTTATTTTATTTCATTGTCAAATATGAATTTTTAAACAAGATCTTTCAAATTGGACGCGTTTGAAAATCAATTGTTTAAATAGTCTACATTATTCAAATTGAAATTAGAATTTTCAAGTGGAAAGAGTTTATAACGTACGTTATTCATTGTCCAATGCCTCGAATTGAAAATTGCTTTTTGTGTGCTTTGACTTGAAGTTTTAGTTGAAAATATTGCGCTATATTTTTATATAAATTCTAGTTTAATTAGTTTTAATTCGATTACTTTTAACTTAAAATTTTGAATTTTCTCAACATTAAGTTTCTCCAATTTTAATTGTTGCAGCTGAAAAAGCGAAAAAAGTTTCTAAGCGATTCAGATTTGTATTATTAATAATTTTAAGAAAATTCAAAATGATTGCGATTTCTTATTTGAAATATAAATATAAGATGAAAGCATTCTACATATGTAATTTTAGTGCTTTTAACTCTAAATGATATTTTATTTAATTCAAACTCTCGAACTTAAAAGTATTCAAATTAAAACATTATTATCATCATTTTTAACTATATTTTAATTGTCAAATGTCAATTTTTAGAGGAGACTTTTCAACTCTTGGAATTTTCAAATTGATAGAGCTTTTAACATTACTAATAATCCAATATTTCTAATTTTGAAATTGTCCTTTGATTAGTTTAACTTGATACTTGAATTTAAAATGAAATTAAAAGGAAAATCCTTAGAAAACCTGCCTTTCTAAATTCGCCATATCCCTTTTCTGGATCATGCTCTTACACAAGCAAGAAATTTGCTCTTCTGTAAAACTGGAACTGCCGCTATTTCCGGCTAAGGTAATTGGCCCCAAATTTGCTAAATTTGTCGACAAACTGTCAGAATTGCACGTAGTGAGTTCCTGCGGATATCTCGGACTTCCATTGGACGTCGGCGTCAGACTCTGCGAATGTTGGTGGTGATTGATACTCAATCCCGTCATCGAGGAACCACCAAACTGTCCAATCGAGCCCAAATTTCGATGCACCATTCCCATTTGACTATTACAGTCGCTATTTGGCGATGATAGTTGATCCGAACAGTCAGACATCCTTGGATAAACCCAATTCTTCAACGCCAAGTTTCCACCAAGTGTGATCACTTCGCATCACTTTGGTTCAATTGAGGATTCAATTTCCGGTACCATTCCTCACCCGTCCTCATGTTTTGCTCGTAAATACAACCGCGATCGCCACAACACGGTTGTTTGAGTCTACAAGTTCCATTCATCGACACCTTTCCATTCATACATCTGTTCCTTCAAGTATCGACAGGAAATGCTATTGATCATTTACAATGAAACGAGTGAAAATGCAGAATTAGAAGAGTCTAGAATTTAGGATTATCCGATCAATTTTGAAGCGAAGAATCCTAAGTAATTATACATTTATGATTTATTTTAAGAGACCTTCCTATTTATTTGCATCAATTAGTAGAATAATTCTAGAAACAAAATCTGCACCTTATGGGAATAACTCTACCCTTATATTTTTAATGTCTTTGCCCCCCGCGACGTCTTCACTTTATTTTGTAATCCTTGTCACTATTTTCAACAGCACATCATCACTGAACTCGAATCCAAAATGCAAATCACTTTTCTCAATTGAGGCTCGAAGCCACTTGACTGACACTATCGGATAAAATTAATATGGGACCCGAATAAGGAATTAGGATAATTGTCAATTGATTTTTAATAGGAGTTTGAACGCGATATGGTCACTGAGTGACCAAGTTAGCAAGTCAGTCAACCTTTCGTAATGAAATGCAGAAGCGTTGTGGTTCTGTTTTTTTTTCGGTTCACGTTTCTCGCGGTACGTACGGCCGGGTCTGGGATTTGCTGATTGGTTGCGAGGCGGGAAATAGATGCAGAGGATTGGTTGAAGTCGAGGGAGGCGCAACCCCCTACCTCGGGACAAAGTGAACCCCATGCGGTGGTCTGGTGGTGGATCTTCCTGGTCCGATCTTCAATTCTTCACCTGCCGACAACGTATCGTCAAGGAAAAATTTTTGCAAACCACTGATCGTCTGCCGTTTTTGATAACTAATTGCGGATTAAGATCCAGTTTGAAAAGTTTTCCTGGTTTGAGCTACAAGATCAAATATAGATTATCCTCATGGGTAGACTTAATCTTCTTGGTATCTTGACTGTTTTTGGGAGGGTTGTTTTAGGAAGATTAATGTGGAAAAGGAATATCGCAGACATTTCAAAATTCGATGTTTAAAAATTCTCATGTGGTTTGAATTCTGCACGTTCAAATTCATTTGCATTGAAAATAATTCTGTATAAAAGAAACTTGTAATGTCTATTGTTCTTTTTAGTTGGAACAATATTTCTGGATGAAATAGAATTGGGAACAATATTTCGTTCATTATTGAACGTTCAGAACTTTTTAGTCATAAACTTTTGCGAATGTCTCATTCCTTTTAAAAATTACCATACTCTATAGCTTTTATAGTTTATTTAACAGATTAAAAAAATTTTTTTTAATGATTTCGAATTATATTATATAATAATACTTACCCCGATTTCGGGGTGAATATTACCTGCAACAAAACTTATATTCAGGTGGATAAATACTATCAAAAGATTTTCAATGATTTTAAGGGATTTTAAAGTTTGTCGTGGAATTTTAAGGAATTTCAAGAAGACTTTTAAGAGATTTTGAGAAATTTTGAGCGATTTTAAAGGGGTTTAAAAGATTGTCGGAATTATTTTCAACATATATCGCGATCTTGAAACATTTCCAGGGTGGCGACTTAACCGGGAAAATTGAAGTGTAGTCATTCTTTTAATAATAACACTGTACATTAATAGTATTAATTTTCAGCAAAAAACGAATTTAAATAATTAAAAATTGATTAAAGAATGGTGATAAATATTCCACTAAACCAGTTTTAAAAATTTTTAGTGAAAAAAACCAATTAAAGAAAATAAAAATTTAAACAAATTGAATTTATCTAAATTTAACTAACTTAAATGGATAATCAAACATTTTTTCCCAACTAAAAATGTGAATTATTATTCCCTAAGAAATCGTAGGGAAAATTGTTTCCAATGTGTTCCCAAAACACAAAATTTTGATTTTTTTACTAGCAGAAATTTACCGCGGATTTTAAGAAATTTCATAGAATTTAAAGGAATTGAAAAGATTTTAAGTGCTAAATGACCGGGAATTTGAAATAAAGTTCTCCGAATCGCCACTCTGATTTCAAATTTAACTCGTTAGCAAAATTTAAAAATGTTTTTTAATATCTTTTATAATGTGGTGTAGCAATCGTAATAAGATAATACTTGTTAACATCTTGATAAACCAGGAATAAGGAGCGATTATGGAAATTTGAATATTCCCCAAACAGCTGGGCTAACGCTACAGGTCGGAATTAGTAATGTGGGAAATCGGGAAAAATCCCAGTGGACCGGTATGATGAAAAAAAAATTAAGGACAATTTGGAAGTAATTTAAATAATTTAATCTGAACATACAAAAACGATTAATAATCATATGTTTGTTTTTATACCCTTGCCAAAATATGTTTTCAGGGGTAGTTTCTAGTGTTATTTAATAAGGAGGGAGGGCCCTGTCTAACTAATTTGAGGAGCAATTAAATTGAGACCACATTGGACAAATTCCTTTTTGGTCCTTAACGATGTATCGAAGTTATAAGCATGACGAGTGTGTCAGAATTGCCGACGTCGTAGTCGTCGTGTGCGGTAGGGCGTCGTCAGAAGCAGTTTGTGCACATAGGTTTGTCACACGGTAACCAATAAACACCGGAAACGGAGCGTGACAACGACACTCAACACCGTATTGTGATTCTTTATAGTTTGATGTTATCACAGCTCGATAAGTTTTAATAATTTCACTTTTAGTCTCCATCAATTATGTTAATAATTGTAAATATTTTTCAAACGGAAAGAAACAACTTCTAGCTGAAAAACACGGTTACGTAATACGTATATGCTCAATTATTTGAAGAATCTTTCAGTCTGCAAATCATGAAAATGAAATTGCTTGAACTTTTTCAGAAAAAAAGCTTCTTCTAAATAAACGCCGGGCGCCTTTACTCCACGATCCATTGAAAAATATTATTGTTTCAGGCAAAGGATCATTTTCGGAGTCGTATTTTGATACATTAGTAAAAACACGATATGATACGAGAGACAAACGTAACTTCGAGCGTAACTTTAGCTACATATTAGTACATTCGGCCCAGATGTTACGCTGAATGATCCTCCAGATCGGATTCCTCCATTCAAGAGCTCTAAATACTTTGTAAACTTCGAATTTAAAGTTCTCCAACTCCAACTTTGCCTTCAAAATGAAAGTTATATTGACTGCAGATCGGATATTAAGTCCTATGTAATTTTTTCATATCTAAAATAAAATTTATAAAAGATCTTCTTTCTACAGTTATAGGTTCATAACATTTATTACATTTCAAAACGCATGTTTATAAATCTAGCTAGAAAGAAGAGCTTTTATGAATTTTATTTTCGATACGAGAAAGTGACAGCTAGGTGACTAATCGGAACTGCCAGTTTTACGGCTATTTTCATTTGGTGGTCAGAACTAGAAATATATTTTTAACGATTATAATATGTTCAAGGGCTTTTCATTCTTATAACACCTGTGCCATTTTTTTTGAAAGTGACAATATTATTGGTCTTGTGTTTTCCAGAAATAACGTGGAAGAGTAATATAGATCAATGAGGACCGGCGAGGCTCTCGAGTGAAGATGTCTTTCTGCAGCATCCCCCAAAAGGCAGATCTTTCCGAGTCTCGGCTCCGCCTTGACAATCCTTTGAGTCTTCACCGCCGAGAGACTAATTATCTTCAAATGTTGAGAACTTCATTTTCAGTCTTCGACCTTCTACATATGTATAACTCGATAAGGTATCAACAGAGGTCAATTCTTTATTTTTAAAGTAAAACATATATTTATTATTTAAAATTATTTTTACTAATCAAAGTCATTAAAATTTAAAAATGAATTCCAAAAAATATGAAGGGTGAGAAAATAATTAATATAACTAACTTTGGATTGACCTGGAACCTCAAGTTGATATCTATACATATATTATTTCCGAGATCGGGAGTTCAGGAGCCCCTTTATGTTGAAGTTTAAAATCTTGATGATGATATAATTTATGTAGATACTCAAATCTAAAATGTGGATACCGAGGTAAAATCGTGGGGAAGGCAAGAGCCAATGATAGAGGGGCGTCGCCGCGCTTCGCGATGGCGTCTCCTTCGATTTGGTGTCTGGTTTCCTCCGGGCCGCCATTTTCCCTCATCCTACCCTCACCCTCCCACCCTATGAGGGTGTCTAGGGATGTTCCTCCTTATCAAAACGATCCTGGGATTCCTTTCCTCTCACAAACGGTTACGAAAATTCCCAGGACACTTTCATGTATATAGTCTCTACTTTCCACCCTCTCGATCCACCCTCCCACCTTTTTCACTATTACAGCTCTGAGTTATTTCTATGACATTTTAGACTTGACTAGGGGTTTAAATTTTTCTATTCAACAACTAATTTTGTCTTCTTGAAAGGCTTTTTATGAGCATGATTTTATGTGATGATTGATTTCAAGAGATTTCTGGGGTGTCTAGCGGACCGAGAAACCGGAAAAAACCCGGGAATTCATTTAAAACCGGGTTTTTTTTTTTGTATATTAATCAAAAAATCGACTTTTTTCTATTATATATTCTTTTTATATTTTAAACGATTATAAGATATTTATAGACGATTCTTAAATTCACTTAAAATTTCTTGAAATCTTCTGTGAAATCTTGTGAAAACTCTTAAAATTCTTAAACTATTTTCAACTCTTTTAAAATTCCTTGAAATTCCCTAAAATTATTTAAAGACTCTATGAAATTTCTTAAAGTCACTTGAAATATCTTAAAATCCCGAACCACGCCGGATAAATTTCTACTAGTAACTAACTAAAAATAAAATGTTTTTGGGAACATTTCTTGATATTCTTAACCAAATAAATGTAAAAAAATTAAAATGAAAAAAGTTCCTTAGACGAAACGTCATGAATTTCAATCAATACTAAAACGAGAGAAAGTATTTTCATTTTTTCCATTATAAAAAAAGAAAAAAAACATTTAACAAATTTTGCTCTATTGTATTAAAGGATATTTAGAATATCAGAAATAAAATAAATCTTTGCAATTTTTGCGATAAATATAAATGTTATACTTTTAGTTGACCGGGAAATTAAAAAACTTGACCGGGAATTTGAAATCGTTCGCCGATTTGCCACCCTCTGCTGCTGTAGGTGTAAACGCATGGCCTCGCCAATTGAAAGAGGGGGGTGAGAGGGGAGAAGAGGATGATATCAAGTTTCACTGTACTGCGTTTAATTGCATTCCAAAATGGCTCTGTGTAAACACCCTCTGGACGCATCTCTTCAACATAAATCCAAATAAATTAAACTGGCGGATTTCAGTAATATTCCAGTGATTCGCTTTTATCACATGAAAAGTGCATCAAAAAGTACTAAAATTCCTTCTTTCAAAAAATAAACGATTAATTTCACTAAATCTAAATTTGGAGAAACTTACGCCCGTATTTAAACGATATGTGCATGGTTTCTTTATTTCTTTATGACATGCAGAGGAATTAAATTGACGTTAATGTATTTTCTTTGCAGAGTTCAAAGTCGATCAATCGGAAGGATGTGATAAGGGTTCTCGGATTTCTGCAGTGTGGGTGTTATCGTACAGGAATAAAATTATAATGTCTGCTAACAATAAGAATAACCAGCCGACAAGAAACAGAACGAAGGCAGACATCGTGTTGGTGGCCGTCATAGGACACCGCTGTCATTGATAGTGGCTATCTTCGAAGCACGCGTGCGAATATATTGTCCACGATCCATTGCCGATCAGGTATTTATATCTTGACTAGTTTTATTTCTACCGTAGACGATTTTTATCACTGGTCTCTACTCTATTACGAATTTCTTTTGGATATAATCAAACGAAAATGATATCTTTAGCTATTTTGAAAACTTCCATTTGTATTTATATTATCTGGCAACTTTCATGTTGAATTTAGCCTTTTTCCAAAAAACATAGACACTCTAGTTTTTCACAATTTACATCCCTTAATCCTGACTCGAGGAAAGTGGAATTATATTTTCGACACTGAATTTAGTCTTCTTACATTCATTTTACAAGGTTGTACAGTTTCTAAAGATAAATATATACGCCTCAGTGGAGAAATATATAAGTTGCGTATATCTGATCTTTAAAAAGGCCTAGTGTCACAGAACTGGGCATAAAGTGGCTAGTGACACATAAAGAGCATATTTTCAGGTATTAGAGGGCCCTCGAATACTTCTTAGCTACCTGTTTTCACGCCTGTTCGGTTCTTTAACAAAATCTTCACCCCCGATCGAGGATCGTGCCACTAATGGGGAAGTAACCATAGGATTATCCAGATTATTTTTCAGGGAAATGCGATTGGGACTCGATCTTACTGTTCGTTAAAAAAAGAATTTGTGGTTTCGATTTTTGTCCTTTTGGTGTGAAGATATTTATAAAATTCCATAGTTTCTTTTTGAGAATGAAGTCCTCCTTTTCTTACTCATTCTTCTTTGAGTTTTTTCATTCAAACTTGAAATACAAGTTATTTTTAGAGTCGGCCTTAATCATGTCATTAAGAATTAAAACTAATTAAATAAGGAACATTTGAGAATGAAGAGCAAACATTCCTTGTAATTTTTAAGGCAACTAACGCAGGAATAGGGTGAAATCGATGATTACACGGTTAGTTAGATGCGCTCTCGATTTGAGGGTACCTGCAGATTGTCATATTGTCAACGACTCATCAAGGCATAATATTATTTTTTCAGTATATTATTTTTCCTCGGATTTAACCATTTGTATTAATGTGATTTCATTTTTGAATTGACTATAAAATTATTCAAGAATAGATTATGAGATATATTGTATTGACATCTAGCCGACTTTAATACTCTAATTCCAAACATCATTTGACAAAAGTGAAGAAGACTAAAATATATACCGTTGTAATTTGATGAAAACCATACGTAGAGCATCATATTGCACAAATGCTTGCGTGTATGAATATCATATATATATATATATATATATATATATATATATAGACTCTTCAGATATACGCATGTATAAAAATAACATTCTCATGACATTTCAAATTCATTTATTAGCTTCTCTTATGTACATATTGACCCAGAAAATCAATTTGAATAATAATATAGAAAATAGGATTGGGGAAGGTTTTAGTTGTTACAGAGATATTTGATATTCTATTGTAAAATTCATAATATCTTTCTACAATATATATTTAATAGTATAAATAGAATGTCGTGTGCGCGTCTTTTTCAATAATTTATACTCGTGACAATTTTTAAAAACTTTATCTTCAAATATATCTTAATATATCAAGATATTTCTAAATATTTCCAAGAATTCAAAATATTTCAAGATATTTAACAGATTTTAAGGACATGTGATACTTTACCATAAGAGCAAATTAGTTATACCAATTATACATTCGTAATAATAAATATTTTTAGCTAATAAGAGTCAATATTTATTATTATGAATGTATAATCGGTATAACTAATTTGCTCTTATGGTAAAGTATCACATGCCCTTAAAGAATTTAAAAAGATATTCAAGGAATTATCAAAAGGCTTTGAATGAAAATTAGTAAACCTGCGTAAAAATGATTTTTGATAAATGAAAACATACTTTTCCAGTAAGTTGGGGCAGTATTAAGATTTATAGTGACACAGTTAATTAGCAAAGGGGTTGAAAAAGCCAACATATGTAAACTCGGAGGTGTGAAGAGAACCCTCGACTTTACAAGTAGATGGATGACAAGCAATATGAATGTGTCGCCAATTATGACGTTCCGGCGATCTCTGATAGATATACTCGTACCAGAAAGGGTGCCATATCGTTGAGGTTTATGTTCCTTTATTAGCGTACATCACCGGTATACGTGGATAATGGCTAAACCTAGGGCCAGCCATCATATATCATTCATGAAGAGAGGAACCTCATTCTTATTAGAAACCAAGTTAATTCATTCTCCGATTTTACCAAATTTTCACTAAATTTTGAAACGGAGATGAAAGGTAATAAAAGTTATTAAAAAACAACAATATTTTTAAAATTTGCAAACGGTTTCAATTTGAAATATTTTAAGATCGCGATATACATTGAAAATAATAAGGAAAACCTTTTAAACCCCTTTATATTTCTTAAAATTCCTCGAAATCTCTTAACATTTAGTGAGAACTCTTAAAATTCCACGACAATAACATTCGAAATTCTTTAATATCTTTTAAAATTCCTCGAAATTCCATGAAGACATTTAAAATCCCATAAAACACTCCCCAAAAAAATACCTTTAAGATCTTAGAGAATACATTATGAAGTTAACATATACTTTATTATATAGAAATTGGACACGGGATAAATCAAACAATATTTCTTCATCTCTGAAAAACCAAGAAAGTAAATTTTTTGGAAGATTGATCTATATATATTAAAGCAGGCAATAATCGTGACTGAAAAAATGTCGGTTAGTCGGTTAGTTGTATATTACTCTCTCACAACTTGACAGACTTGTGATCTCAATTGCTCGTAAAGAACATGAGATTGTTACGTGAATCCCGAAGGTGTTTTTTTAGTCGTCAGCATTCGTCGTAGTTAAAATAGATTTATCTCTCATTGTTTTGAGCGAACATAATCTGCATGGGAAAACTACAAATGGGTTCCCTTTTCGATTTTTCTCTCTCTGAATCAATGATTGATTTCTATATAAAAAAGGTAAATAAAGATTCGACAATTATTCAACTTCTCCAAAAGATTTCCAGCCGCTCAATCAGTGATCTTTCGCTCAAATTGTCTATCAATCAAAAGTATGAAATGACAAGGTTCTATGTCGGATCTTGATATTTCTTTTACTTAAGTTTCAAGCTTGAGAAACGACTATAGCCGACTTTGAGACTGAAAAACAAAAGGGCCATTCGACGTGAGCATTTCTCTTATCGTGGAGTTTTTGTCAGTTGAGTTTTGTGGGAAAATATGAGGTGCCAGTTTTCTGCTGGTGATCGAGTTTCGCTGACACATCAAAAGTGTACATGATTTATCTGCAGGTAACTCTGTAGACTGTCAGTTAAGCAAAATCACCAATCAAACAGACTGTCTTTCGACAAATTTAAATTTACTCAAAACTAGAATAATTAATTCTTTATCAAGAATAAGGATATTATACATAGTAAATTAATTGAAAAAAATCGAATGGCTTTTGTAAAAACTCCCACATTCGAGAGGTGTTGCAAGGCTTGACGTTTCAGGGCGATTTCCATCGTCATTCGGACAATATGTTCCGGATCTTTCTTTAATAAAAACGACAGTAAGCAGCATTAAGGGCATTACAAAACGTGCGACACTTGAATGCGTGTCGAAGGGTCGGACTCTTCAAAAGAGCATCTGAACATGAGAGAGCTCAACGTTATTATGAACTCTCACCCCTGTCGTTTTCTTCCCCTCTCTTTTTTTTCTTTTTCTCTCTTTCTCTTTTTCTTTCTCATTCCCTCTTTCATTCACCCTGCTTGTACTGTACGACCACAATTGACAATTCTATCTATACCACCTAACTCTAAACTCTAAGGCCAAGGGTTCTTTCACAAACCCCCTGGAAGTGTGGAGTATATTGTATATTTATACGTATACTTACGTATGGAAGCAGTAGTCGAGTGTTTAGCTAGTAATGTACCTAAGAGTTCGAGGGTGCTATTTGTCGAGATCAGTGCTCCAATCACTGGCAAAACGGATTTGGATACAAGCCTTTGTATTCCTTTCTAAGTTCCTAGTATCTTATTTTCAATTGTTTATTTATAATACAATTTCTATTTGTCATTTTTAACTGCAATAACGAATATATTTTTAATGAATGCAAATTATTGTTAAAATATATTGACAATATTGTTATAAATTGCAAAAGTTTAAAGAGGGACATGCGAATTTCTCAATGTAAATATGATTTTTACATATCTACAAACCCTTTAAAATAATACCTCGATTTGCAGATTTAGAGAGAGCTTTTTACTGGTAGAGGGGATTAAATGGGTGGTGGGGCTGAAAGGGAATAAAGAGGGGAGGATTTTTCTGGTTTCATGTTACGTCATTGTATCCAGATGATGGTGGAGGAATCTAGAATGTATGTTATTCCTGCCCCTACAAAACTCACGCCTACATGAGCGCGCGTGCGTAACCCCAGGGGTCGTTTTCAAACGATCAAATGGTCCGCGATCAAGATTTATTTAATTACACCGCCTCATCGCTTCAATTTAAGCGAATAACCTACTTTTTTCACTGATTTCATTTTAATCTCCGAGCCATTTACATTTTTCAACTGACTTTCTTTAGTCCAATATTATTCATTATTGTCATAAATATATACCATATATATTTCTTTCCACTTCTTTAAATACTTTTTTATACCATTAATTTCAATATTTCGAAACATTGACTTCTAAATCTTATTCTTCTATTTCAAAACATTTTATAAGATTTTGTTTAATGTTCACGGATTTTGAGAAATCGAAAAAATCATAAAAGATTTAAGTGGGTTTTAAGAATTAAAGCGTGGCATGTCTTAAACGATTAACCCCACATTTTTCTAAAAATGATATTATTACATAGCTAGAAAATTCTTAATTTTACAAGATTTCAAGATGTTTTGACAAATTTCCAATTATTTTGGGGTATAATCTTGAAATTCGTGGAGATCAACTAAAAACTAAACTAAAATTTGAATTATAAGTTTGGATTGTTTTGAATCGGCCTCTCGGATTAATCAGGATTAAAAATGTCCTCCGGATTAGATCGGAATGCAACTTTAGTTCGGATACAAATTTCGGAATGATTCCTAAAATTTTGGATTAGTTCGGAATGAATTTCAATTCGAAATTTTCGCTAGGGATCCTTTAAAATTCCTAGAAAACTTTTAAAATCTCTTAAAACCCCTCGAAACACGAAGACATTTAAAGTCCTTAAGATTCCTAGAAAGCCTTTGAAATCTCTTAAAATTTCAAAAAATTTAAAATTTAGTAGAATTCTTAAAAATCTCTTAAAATTGCATGAATTCCTTTAAAATTACACAAAATATCTTGAAATCTCTTAACATTCTACAAAATCTTTTAGAGATCCTAAAAATATTTTGAATTTCGTAAAAATCACTAGAAAATCATTGAAATCGCTTAAAATTATATAGCATAAGTGATAACTCAGACCTCAGATGAAGTTTTGTAAATAAAATAATCTGTTGGTTTTGCTAGTCTAAATAATCAATACTAAAAAATAGATTCAATAATGACGTGAAGGGATAAGTTGATTGAAAGTTAGATTGTGTGTGTGATGCTGGGATAAAATGATGATGATGATGATGACCCCTGGTGTTAGTATATATGATACATGAAACGAATTATATATTTGAGCAGCTAGGACTAGCTGCTAGGCTGCTAGGATATCAGGGACCAAGGTATAAGTACAGGAAGGTTATGGTGCTACGCAGTGGAGTGGCATGGTGTCCAGTGTCTCCCATGTCGGCTTGTTATCCGGTCCGCCCCATCGTTATCTGCAATTACCCCAAAACAGCCCCTAGTTTATAAATTATAGGCCACACCCTGCGTTATGCTCTAGCCAGGTTACATCTGTCATCAAACTCAGCCAATTACATTCAATTATTACAGAACCTTGCACTTCGTTATAATAATCGCCCTTACAACATTATATTACACTCCTTATCTCTCACATAATAATATTCTTGTAAAATCACTAATGAATTTCATTTCAAATATGCATAATATAATTTTCTTTTGAAAGGCTATAATCCATTATTTATACATCTAGAAAATGATGATAATCTCATCCGATTCTAAAAAAACATGTTAAATGTGAAGAACTAAAGCTGACTTTGCAAAAAGGTGAAGGACACCGTTTATCAGTCTTGTGTCAAATGAAAAGACGTTCTGGCTGTGGGAATAGGATTATTATCACGTCATGTCCGCAAGAAGATTTATTTTTTGATAACGTCGCTAAATTTTACACGTGTAACTATGTATATTTGAAATTTTATAGTTTAATATTTTTTCAAAAATTCGATTTTTCTTCTTCCAAATTCATTGTTTTTTATCATCACCGGAAATCTACAAATGGAAAAGGACGTGGGAACCGGGAAAATTTTCAACAGGAAATCCGTTGATCGCTAATTTAATCTCGTGGTGGTCCAAACTTCCAAAGGTGTCGAACAGTGTCAAAGATGCAAGATTAGAAGAATAATGCTGATCTGGACTCTGCATGGTATTGAAGCTGGCGATTTTCCGACCTCTTGAAGCCCGCAGGCAGGATGCTTGTCTGAACAATACGATTGGTTGGCAGCCATTGTTGGTAATATTTCAATGGGCATTACCACAATATGCTATTGACAATGTAGGTACATACGTTGCGCAAAGGGCGGAGGGTTCCTGGGTATAAGCCTGCTTGACTGTACTTTTCACGCCCTCCCAGGGCCGCATTTCAAATTACTATTTTCAGAATCCTTACAACTTACAATCCCTCAAGATATAAACATGTTATGTTTACAACATCTGACTTTCAAACTTGATAGAAATCTAGTTCAAGTAAATTCAAATTGAAAACTCTTTCCATCTTTAAGCTTTTAAAAAGGTGCTGAAAAGGTGATATAAGGTCTTTAAAAAAATTGGTGGCACAATCGCAAACTTGTATAACAGCCTTTATTTAATTCATATTTCATATAATATATTTATAATAATATATTTCAATAAGTATATGCATCGTTATTGGCCGATGAGTACGTCATTTTAATATATTAGAATCGATTATCTGAATTTTCATAATCATAGTATGTATAATTTATAATATATATTATTTTAATATATTTCTATCCTCGTGACACTTAAATTTAGAGTAGTAGGCTGGACATTAAATTAACGTAAAATTTAGTATACAACACGTCTTGGCCTTGCAACAATAAATCTTGAATACAATAGAGTTTATAGATAAATATAGGCAATAGAGCCTTTGTCGGCCTAAAACATTCTAACTTCTCTAACAGCATGTATTTGGATGTGTTTTGTTAAAAACTATCGACCGATCTATACCTAATTACATGCCACAAGTTATTTGTACAATTTCATTTCCGTACAAAAAAATTTCTGGTATACAATTTTCTCTCGGACGATAACTTCACGCGACTCAACCAACCGCATGGCCTTTATTTTCATTTTACCAATTAGTTTAGAAAATAATATCCATCATTATTAAAGAAAATATTTAAAATAAGAAAGAACTGACCGACGGTGAAAGAAGCTTTTTTCCCTAAGATATATATATATATATATATATATATATATATATATATAACTCTTTATCACGAATTGACAACACTGATATAATCGAAAATGATATAATTACATAATTAGACGTAATCATGTCATACTTTAGATATATGTATGTACACACGATATTTTAAAATTCTCTTGGAAGACAGAGGTTCATATAAAATCTTCCGGAAAAATGATAGAGGTTCTTTAAATTTAAAGTATTTAAAGTTTCAGTTCCCTGAAATTTTCCGGAAAAACTTTTTATACCATATATACATATGTGCCTAACTTGCATCTTGCAAGTATTATCTTGATATGCGTAAAATGTTTGTAATATATGATTTTCTTTATATAACCTATATATAGAAAGATTTGTTTACAAAAACTCTTTCAAAAAATAATAATGCTAGTTACTTTTTTATTTGATACCAAAGAGAATTCTTGTACTCAAATGCATAAAAAGCAATTCTAGGCGAAAGTCAATCACAGATTGAAAGTATTTGACTGTTTTCTTTTTGATGTCGAAATTGGAAAATTTTAAATTTGAAAATAATAATCGAAATTCAAAAAAAAAAATACAATTTTAAAATCCAAGAAACTTCTTAACAGTCACATAAATGATAGAAAAGAAATATTTTCAGATACTCCATAAATTGTTGTACATACTAATAATTGAGAGACTTGATACCCATTATTAAAATCACCGAAATTTTAGGAAAGCACCAAGTCCCTTAACTGTTCCATAAACTATTAATTTGACAAAAAAGTTTAACCCTTGTGTCAATAATTGTAGTTTACCTCCTCAACAACTATGATAATCGACATAGTAATTATTTAAGACTTGCATGAAATGAAGAAGTGCAATAATATTAGCTGCCCATGGGTTTGTCACTTTTTTTAAGTCATTGATAAATTCTGCGCACAGATTATTTTTCTCTCTTATGTTTCTAACATTGTACAAAACAGTTACTTCGAGAGTTTCTAATTCAAGAACACAAAATTGATCTAAATATCGCTTTTGAAAATTCTAGTCATACAACCACTGGAGTTAGCGATTTTCAAGACCTCAAGTATTCATGAATGGAAAATGAACATCCATCAGTTCATTAAATATGAATCTAAGAAGCTTGAGAATCCTTGTAATTTTATAATGACAACTTAAAATTTTATCTGTAGATATGTTTAAGTTATAATAAGACATGTTAGATTGAAAAATTGGTTGTGTTCATATACTTAATTTATATAATTTCTCTGATATATTTTATGAATTAATAAAGAGTAGGTATATTGACTTTTGAATTATTGAGTTAAAATTTTAATATCTAGGGGTATTAATCTAAATTAAAAATCTGAACTGGTGGGGTAAGTAGTCTCATTGTTCTACTCTACTCCTCAGTGAACTTTTCAAGTTGCACTTGTTTTAAGTGGTAGGGTTTAACTTTCTTTCTTTATCCGATTGAAAAATACCTCACCAGTGAAGATTTATTTTATTGACGTTGATAGTGAAACAGACATGATTCTCAAGTAAACTACAATCTAGAGTTTTAGATGATATGACTTATATTTCAGAGTAAATTTTCATACACAAATTTTTCTCCTGTTTGTTAATTTCACCCAGAGAACCAAGTCAAATTTATTTTTTTCCAGCCGAATAAATATTTCTTGGTAGACATCTCTGGGCATCGAGAGATATGATTCTTTACTATTCAATATGTTTTCTATAGAGTAAATTAGGGAGGATTCTTAGTAGTTTATGAGTTTAGAATGAGGAAGGATGAATATCTCTGACTCTATATCTCGCTCTATATTCAAAACCTCAATCCTCTAAAAAAGTAGCCTTTTTCGTATAAAACTTCATACGCAAATGGTGGACTTTTCAAATGACGTGGGATTATTTCGAGAGTTTTTACTTACTCCATCGTGTCGTATTTCACTTTTTTAACAATAAAGTATCGATATCCAGCGTAGCCAGTAATTGTTAGAAGAACAGCTGCTGCAAGAGTTGATCCAACTGCAACTGGTGCAGTTTCATCTCTTGAGGCACGAGCATTCAGGGTGTCACAATTGTACTCCACATCGAAATCGTTCGTCTTAAACTTGAAGGGTTGCAATTTCATCGCTCTAAAATAATAAGTTTAAGTAAAGTGATTTTCAAATTTATTCACGGAAAAAACCCTATGGTTGTGATGACAACGACAAAAATAGTAAAATATGGTACAGCTATTAATTTGTAATTGCCACAATCAAGATTTTGATTGACAGAACCACATGTGGTTGTAGTAACTATTATGAAATAGTTGTGGTAACTATTTAATAATATGCTTATGATCATTTTTAGAAATCTCTTAAAGGTTCTTAATCTACATTAATTTAATTTTATTCTAAAACATAATTCTGTCATGAAAACTGCTTCTATAAACTGGAAATCTCGAACTGAGCGTATAATTTTAAGGATACAATGTGACTTCTCAAAGATTTCCAAATATTTCAAATGATTTTAGGGGATTTCAAAATATTTTTTAAGCATTTTAGGAGACCTCCTGAAAATCCTTAAAAAGGCAAAAATCTTTTAAAAGACATAAAAATCTCTTGAGTTCTCTTAAAATTCCTCGAAATTTCACGAAAATATTCGAAATCACTTAAAATTCGTTGGAATCTTTTAAAATTCTTAGAATCCTATTAATATTATTCTTCAAAATTTCAAATCATTTAAAATCCCTTAAAATTCCCTCTCTAAATTTGAATCAGCGAAATTCCGCTGGTACAGATTGGTTTTTGAATAACTTGAAGTTTTTTACCTGAGAAGAAGACGTGCAGTCATTTTACCGTCAGTTAAAGGTATGACAGTTTCTTGAGAACATGCGTAAGATTTTCCAACAGGTGTTGGAAACAACATCGCAGAGTGCTTCTTGTCAGTGCTCAGCCTCATTGTCTTATCTAAAATATTGAGACACTTGAAAATAATTTCTGACTCAAATTAAGTAGAACCTCCATAAAATGAATTCCGTATTTAATGCATGATAGGAATGTAAATTAAGCTGATAATAATTTGAGGATTATGCTTACTTGGCTGATCGATATGTTCAAAGTGTCGGTCGCTAGAATTGAAGGTCAGTGCAATTTTGTCGACGTACCATCGTTCACGTCCCGGTGTCTGAAATAAAATAACAGAAATAAAATTTCGCATTTCTTTAAATTTATCGTAAAAGCTGAAAACAGACTGAATATGAAAATAATTGATAGCAAATAAAATTTCTCTTTTAACTTCTGGAACTTAATTCTGATGCTTTTTTACTTATTTTGCAGAAATCGAAGGAAGACAGTAATCTGAATAGTTGAATAATTACCTTGGCGAAGCTCCATGAGAGGATGAAGGAGTTCCATTTCAGAGACATCGTTACCAAATTCTCATCGTCACAGTTTCCAGTTACAGTTGCATGAGGAGGTATATAAACACTTACGGTCTGCAAAATAATTATTCCCAATTATCAATTGAAACCCGCTAGCCGGTATTAGGGTAAATTAGTATAATTGTTGAAGTATTGAATTGAATTTTGATATTTACGTCCTCTTTCCCTAATCTTGTACGAAATGTAATATCGACTACAGCATCAACTTGTAGAAGAATGCATGCGCGACCATTGCTACTATTAAGTCGATAAAGAGGCTGTTCTTCTGAAACTAATCTTTGGGTTGTTGTTGATTTCGGCAACGATGCTGTTGTTGTTGCACTCGTTGCTGTTGTCGACCGCAACAGTTCCAGATTCTCCACAGGCTGTCGATTCATTTTTCAAATTAGAATTTTGTAAAAAAAACGTTTTTTTTTTCAAATTTGAAGGTTTGTCAAATTTTACTTTCTCTCCTTCAAAATTAGACAAAATTTTCCTAACATGAGTTTCCCAAGTTGAAGAAAAATATTAAAGAGATGGTTTTAATACAAGAGTGCATGCTTAATATTAAAGAGATGATTTTAATTAAGAGTGCTTACCATTGGTGATTCAGGTGATTTGATTTTTGGAAATACAGGCATGTCGAAGAGAACTTTACTTTTCCGAGTTGTTGTAAAGGGACGATCATCTGATTTCTGAGGGAGAGAAGTCGAGCTGGGGATGCTGAATACAGTTCCCAGAAGACACCCTGTCATAGTAATAATCGAATTAAATTTTCATGTCTCAATACCTCGAAAAGTTTTGGAAAATTCCTATACCTAAAACTATCTATGCAGAGAAATTTTTTATTTTTTAGTGTATTAAAAATGAAATTCGTTTATATAATTTCATTAATTTGTAATAAACTCTGAACAGTAGATACAGGTAGATACAAATAAACCATTATTTCGAATAATTAGTTCTATCCAAGATTTTAACATAAAGGAAATTATGATTAATGCTCTCTATTCTTTAAAAAGTGAATATTCGCGACGATTACTTTCAATAATAAATTTCGGTTCCACGCACAAAATATGGAATAAGCGGTTTACCTCGTACTGTTGTTAATCTTAAAAAAAAGATATAGTTGTTTAAATTTACTTGAGAAAATGGCTTCTATTTATTTTAATGTATCAAATCCTCATTTTTTATTTAAACCAAATTACAGCAATGAAGGAAATTAACAAAATTATATGTAAAACATTTGTGAATTTCAAGGAAGCTTAGTTTATACGTTAGGAAGTACTATTCGATTAAACTCTGATCGTTTACAGACATAGTGAAAAAAAGAAACTAAGAATAGCCCCGACTTTTATTAATCAAGACCGCGACCTTTATATATGAGAAAGTTACCATGTGTAACTTTAACAATTACGAAAGAAGAAACTTCCTGTTAAATAATCTGAAATAAATAAAAAATCGGCCACTGTTTTCCTAGATGGAAATAATTAATAAGGACATTTTTTTACTTACAGAAATAGAAGATTTCTTTGGAGAAAGTGCGGATTGCCATTTTGGGGATGTTTTTCAAGGCTTTTTGGGAGGAAAAGAGTCAAAAACGCAAAAACGGACAGATTGGTGGCGTGTCGACGTTCACCGAGCTTCTGAGGGTGCGAAGCGAAGTACGCTACGATCAATAAGGGATGCTTTCAGCATGCGCTACTCCACAGTAAAACCAAACCTGTAACTATACTTCTTCGTAGATGACGTTATCGAGATGTCTTATTCTTTCGTGATGTCACGAATGGGTCATTCCAGGATAGATAGTCAAATAAGGGATTACAAGAGTTTTACGAATTTAATGAGATTTCGATGAATTTAAAAATATTACTGCTTTTTAATATCTTTCATTAGCAAGACGTTGCCAATAAACGTTGATAATAATTAACGTTCCCAACAGTTCTTATATTTTTTAATTTTTCATCTTAGGAAATATTCGAAGAAGAAAAAGACGAATTTGAGCAAATTTCCTATTTTAAGAAGCTAACTTTGTATCTAAAAGTGGATAATTATGTTTAATTTTTAATTGAATTATTATTAAAAGGCATATATCTTTTGTAAAATAGTGAATTTAATTTTTTTATGTATGTATATAAATTTGATTGTGAGAAAGGATAGAAATATTATATTTCATTACCAAATTTTTTTCAAAATTATTCGCAACATGAATTTGACTGTCTGTACTGGAATGACCCGAGTATACACTATAAACTCATTTACGCCAACGCGCAGTGACATTTTCCCATGAAATTTCATTCATGGGTTGAAAACTCTCGATTCATTGAGTTTCGAATTGCTCATATAAATAATCGGCCCACGTCCTGATAGAAACATATATTAGCAATCTCACATTTGATTACCAAAATTTCCGTTAATAGCTAGAAAAGCAAATTAAGCTTGGCAATTAATTGAGACTTTTAATTACACTTTGTTGCAGGTATGTGACAAAATACAAATTAGAGAGCACCCTCTTCGTGTCAGTTTTCAGTTTAAAGTTTAGTCTGAATTATAATCCTTGTGAAAAGTATTTTTAATTGTTTCTTTATTTAATTAAAGAATAATTTTCGTTAACCTACTTTTTACTCTGGATAGGTAGATTCCGAAATATGGTTAATTTTTTAAATTAACTATTCCGAATTTTCATAATTCTAACAAAATTTAATAAGAAGTTATTAATTTTTCTGGACATTTTATTAAGGCGTGAAAATACTATATAGATTTTTGGCCCACCCACACTTTAAGCTCCTTTTCTTTGTAGGCTTGCTTACATCAATATTTAAAAAGACCCTCGATATTTCTGGAAAGGATAATATGCTAATTTGCACCTTTATTCTGGACGATTCTATATTATTAGAAACTGTCACAAGATTGAGAGGAATCAGATATTAAATTAATATTTATGAATTTTTTAATGAAGTCTTTTGTGGAAATTAATTTGTACTTCAAGAACCACTTAATTTTTTTCTTATCACTAACTACATATTTAAATTTTCAATTCAATTTTCTTGTAAAAGTTTACTAGTCATTCAGAGTTTCTTTATCGTTCACTTTCGTAGCAAACTGTTGAGCTAGTCTGAGAAAAATAGCCAATTTCAGTTTTTATTGCGTTTTTATACGCGACGAACGTAGAAACGTAGAAAATTAAAAAAAACACATTCAGAAGGGATGTTTAAAATGTTAAATAAGAACTATAAGAAACATTAAACACTTCATTTTAATTCGATTTTTTCTCATATCTATTGATTTTATCATTTAATAAAAATACTTCACGACATGTATCTCTGTAATTGCGGTTGTCACTCATCAGGCAAAAATGAAGACAAAACAGAAATCTGTAAAAAAATAACCGACCGGGCTTCTAGGTTATCTCGAATTTATTCAAAATTTCAAGAATAACAAACAGATAACACTACTTGTACGTAAAATTGATATGAAATGAATGAAAATTGAGTAAATAATAAATATTCATTCTGCATTCTGCTACGAAGAATCTGAAAACTGGATTTTGCCTGACTTGCAGATAGATTATCTAAAAAAATATAAACAACAAATACATTTTCTTCGAAGATTTTTTATATTTTAACACTTAAAATCGTGAAAGCTGCTCTAAAATTAAAATCAACACTTCTCATTTTACTGGATTTGATTACTTACCGATAAGCCGGTTTTCAGAGAGGTTAATAGTTATTTTATATGAAGAGATGTCGAGCCTGAAAGTAAGAATTAAATTAATTTCATCATCTTTATGAATTGATTAGTTAATTATTTTTTCTTGCAGGTTCTCTTTATTAATCGAGTGGTTCATACAATTGTAAATCAACGTTTGTTCTCATTTTCAAGGAAGTTCAGTGCAGCTTGTGCAGCTCAATCCGAAGTAAAAATGTCGTTCATAGAAGAAAAGCGTGAGTGGATTTTTGTTTAATTTATACAATAAAAAGTATACCAAGCATTGTATTAAGCAATTTCATTAATTTTTAATGAAAAACTTCAGTTTGTCTTGCATGCAGTCAGACTTCGAACTCTTTGTTTTATGAAAAAAGTATTAATAGTAAACCGTTTTCTCGCTCTGTACCTGCGTAGTTCTAGATTTAAAAAAGAGTGCTTCTATAAAGTGAAAAGATATCTAATTTTAATATTGGTTGAGTGAAATCAGGAAATTAATTATGAAGGTTAGAACTTGGATCCAATACTCTTAATTAATTAAATTTACGCAAGTGCATATATTATACGATGTCAAGATTCCACCCACTGACTCTTAAATTGAGATTTGATTTCATTGATTCTATTCTTTTTTTTTTTTTAGAAAAGTTCTTGGCGATGTCTTCAGAAGAAAAACGGAAGTTATTCAAGGGTGAGGTGGTGTCACTGAATCAAATTCCAACCTGGACTGAGTTTTGGAACAAGAATAAATCAGACATTAAAGCAACTGCAGAAAATGTTGAACCCATCGATTCTGAACTTACAGATAAAGTTTCTTTGTGGCAAGGAGATATTACATCTTTGGAAGTTGATGCAATTGTAAACGCTGCTAATTCTAGTCTTTTAGGTGGAGGTGGAGGTAAAATTAAATTTGTCTTTATTCAATATTTTTTACTTCTAGTCGATTTTGTTACATATTTTTTTAAAATTTAAATCTCATTTTTCTTTTAGTCGACGGCGCAATTCATAGATCAGCAGGTCCGAGTCTAAAGAAAGAATGTGCAACTTTAGGAGGTTGCAGAGTTGGAGAAGCTAAAATCACCGGAGCTTACAAATTGCCTTGCAAATGTTAGCTTTTATTATATTCAGAAAAAACGATTCTATAATCTGTTTTATAATTTGTATTTCAGATCTTTTTATGTTCCTTTTATTTCTCAGACGTTATTCATACGGTTGGTCCTCGAGGTGAAAAGCCAGACAAATTACAAGAATGTTACGAAAGTTGTTTGTCATTGGTTAAAGAAAATAATCTACGCTCTGTTGCCTTTCCTTGTATATCAACTGGAGTTTATGGATATCCTCAGGCACCAGCTGCCAGAGTTGCTTTGACTACTGTCAAACAATTTCTTGTGGCTAATAAGGATAGTGTGAGTTTATTTTCTTTTTAAAATTTTAATTAGAATTGTTTAATGAAAATTATAGGCAGATAACATAAATGTTTTACGCAAAATTATGTTTCAGGTGGACAGAATTATTTTCTGTGTTTTCTTAGAAAACGACAAGGATATCTATACAGATCTTCTGCAAAATTTTTCTGGCCTTTATTGAATAGTAAAGAAAGATTTTAGAGAGTAAGTTTCTTTGTCTAGATATGGATTTATTATTGTGCTTACTCGTGGTCCATTTATTTAAAAATTAATATACGATCTAGTTTTCTAGAAATCGTACGTATTGATGTGAAAATTTAATATCCTTTTTTGACCAAGGTTTCAGCAGGTTTTAAATTTTCTAATACTTTAGACCGGTAATTTTTACATGTTCCAAATAAATAGTTACTTCTTAGTTTTCGATATCTTTTAATCTTATAATCAAGAGATTTTTATGATTTTTAAAAGATTTTGTAGAATTTTAAAGAAGTTTTAGAGATTTTAAATATTATCTTGGAATTTTAAGGGATTTTAAAGTTCTGAAAGAGATTTTGAAGAATGTTAAAAGAATTAGTGGGATCTAAGGTATTTCAAGAGGTTTCTAGCAATTTTAAGGGATTTGAAGGGTTGTGGAATTTTGCGGAATTGCAAAAAATTTCATGCAATTTCATAATAATTAAATTGATATTAGAATTTAGAAAAATATCTATAGGATTTTAATTTTAATAGGAAAGTACCATTAACAGAGTAGATTATTAAAATAAAATTTTATTAAAAGCGCACTTAACACTCTAATTTTGGTTAGTTTAAAATAATACATCATTTCAAATTATGGAATTGAAAATAATAAATTAAATTTCCCGCGCTTTGCCCCTCCTGCGACTCCAGCGCTATAGTTTTGCCTTTTCGCCGCATCGTCTATACTGACGGACAACGGCACCGCCATCTTGAAAAACTGAAGTGTGTAATGTCTGTACGTCCTGTATGTGGTAATAGGTGGGGGACGGTTGTTAATGTGGTGCATTTCGATCGGAAAATCTGTCACAAATGGGTAATTATCTTTAATATTTAAGAAGTGTTGGGGGTGTATCATCAAAAGTGTCTTGAGAACGTGGACTCGCGGAGAGTCGAGGTTCCTAAGTTCTCTGTGTCAACGGTGGTCTCGTTTCGCGGTGGGCCCTTTTAATTGTTTTCTGGGTCCTGTGTGTCGAGGAGGTATGCAACATTGTTGCGGCCGAGTGTATTTAACAATAGAGGAACGCGCGTGTTCGCGTTGCTCCTGTCGCGTGAAAAGCCGCCCCGCGGAACTTGCGGCACGGCCGTGAGGATTTATATTCGATTTCACGGACAGACGGACGGACTGAATCCTGAATGGCCGCCGCTTTCTAGGTTACTGACGGACACCCGAGTTTTTTCAAATGTTCGTCTTCGGGGTCCGCGATTTCCGTCTTTCGGGTATCAGCAACAGTGAGATTAGAATTTTTTGCTTCTCTCAGAACCCACATACGAAACGCTGCGTGCCCCAACCCTGGCCGTAAGCCGCTCTGCCTGTATTCTTGTAGCCTGACCGCTGCCGCTGTTTCTTGAATCTTCTTCTTAAATCTTTCAATCTTGACTTCCATATAATTTACAATTAAAATTTAAATCAAATGTGCTGTTGCATCTCGTACATGCATTGATATTCGTGTGTGTACGCTCTTAGTGTCGTGTGTGCCTCTCTGCCTAGTTCAGTACATGAATGTGTGTGTGGTAAGTACCAAAAAAGGGGGTGGGGGTACACTTCGCGAGCGACAAGTACTCTGCTTCTGTTTCTGTCATTCTGCCACCCTTCTTCCGTTCCACTGGATTTTTTTCTTTACATTCTCTTAGAATTGTATTTAGATTTTTGGACACGATCATCTCGCTCCGAAAATGACTTTCTCATAAAAATTTCACCTAACCTCCAAATCTCGATTTTGAATCTTAACTTTGACTCTCTCCCTGGAGAACAGCAATTTTGGATATTGAATATGTATCTTCAGATCAAATCAGGAAACCGGACTGCTTTTCCGAGATCTGTACTATCGAAGATGCTTTTTTGAGTGAAAAAAGTGATTACTTTTCTGTCATTTGACATTTCTTAAAGAAGGCTCTTCTTCTTAACTCTAACGGTTTTTTGTTAAAACTGCGTAAGGTGTAACTATTTTCTCTTCAGGATTTCTTGTTCAAGTTAATTTAATTTTCTTAGAAACCCATTATAGTTTATGATTTTAAATAAACTTGTCATTTTAGTCCTTTGTTGATAGTGAGAATTTCGGAGCATTTATAGTTGACTTGATTAATTTTGCTAAGTGCCTATTTACCAATTCGAGTAATTCATTTGAGAAAAAAATAAGAATTAGACTTCACCTCTTATACTAGATAATCTCAAAAATAGAGGTGTTTTGGAAATTCGCTTGTTACTCTTTAAGAGAAAATTCCGTTAGGTTTTAATTTTAAACTAATTATCGTTTACGGAATAGCAACAATAAATAATAATGTTTTTTTCGACATGATTTACGCCCAACTTTGGTCACTGCAGAAATTATACAAGTGCGTCTATAAATATCCTGTGGCCTACTTTCCTAATTTTCCTAATTTTCAAGATCAGTGGAAATTTCAAGTTTTGCTTTAGTTGAATAATCTAAATTTGTTAAATATTTAATTATTTTAAGTTGCTCATGGATTAAATTGGGTGTTATTTCTCAAATTAAAGTACATAGTGTGTTGCCCTCGCCTTTCGAAAGTTTTACTTTTGTGACCAAGGTTTTGTAAATTCTTGACTCGCTTCTCTGGCTTCGTTTCATCTTTTACTTTTTTTTAAAGACAAATTGAGGAATTTAAGGAATAAGTTTTGAGATATCCTTTCAGCCAATGAAGTCAACCACATGTCACACACCTGTTACATCCTAGGTTGCCCTTGATCGAGTAATTGCCCAAAAACACGATACTTTGCAAGCTAAGCCTTTCTCAGTCTTCCCCTTCTTTATTTTTTTATTCTTTTTCACCAGGATGCAAATAACCATTTTCATCAATGTAATTCTAACTCAGTCCTCAAATTTCATTCTGTATGTGAAAATCGGATCTAGAAGCCTACAATATTTTTTCAAGCAGCCTAATTTTTCTGTCAACCGATTTTGTTATTCTAAATTCTTAAAAAATAGTCTTTTTTTGGGCACTTGAACAAAATTTGTTGGGATTTTTTTGTTTAAAAAGAAAGAAAATAATTCTTTGCTTTTTATATTCTTATAATTTAGTAGAATTGATCATTTTCTTTCCTATTTATGATAAATAGAGCCTGTATGATTTGGGTGGTAATTACGTTTGCGGTTAGCAGAACTTAAAATGTGGAAAATCTGCCCGTAATTAAATCGGAACATTTAACTACTGCCTTGATGATTATTACTAATGCTCAGAGCTAGACAGTAGCGGGCGTGCCAGAATGATACCAAAATGCTCAGGGCTCCACTTGGCTTGACCTCCTTTTGATAATGTTTCCGCATGCGCGTTTAAATGCATTTTGACTTCTCTTACTAGAAAACTTTATGCTTCTGTCCACTTTTATTATCATTTTATTATCACTTTAAATGACGTGATATGCAAATTCCTAATCATGGTTGCAATGAAAACTACCTATCTCAACTAAACACAACTTACGAAGTCGTTAACAAAGTGAATTTACAAATTTGTTTACTTTATCAATTTTCTTTTTTCTTTATCAGTTTAAAGAAATACAGGGTTTATTAATTCTATATTTTTAATCAATAATTTTTTTCGAATGTAATTCAATCTTGAAATATTATAAAAAATGAATTGGAAAAATCAAGATTACCGGAGATATTATATAAAATTATAAATATGTCTTGCAATCTTTTTAAATTCCATGAAGAACTTAAAAATTCCTTAAAATTGTTCAAAATTTCTTGAAACCTAGAAACCCCTAAAAGAAGACATAAAGATAAAATTTATAGTTTATTATTATTAATTTAAAGCTCTTGTCTAGATTTTTTTCTATAGTATGCGACTTGTAGTGCATAGTGCTATGCGTGCATCAGTGACCCCGTTGCGGTAATTTAGTGATTTAGATTCCAGTTTAAGGAAGCACGACGTACTTTCGTTTAATTGGTAATTTTAAGTCAATTCGTATTAGTCTGTGAGTAGTGAGTAGTCGTTTCAGCCACTATTCGTTTAATATTTCGCAGAAATAGTCCTTAAGCACAATTAAAAACCATTAGATTAACCTGACTAAAAGAAAAAATCCTTGAGACACATTCTTGAAAGGATTCATTGTCGTCACGCGCAATTCAACATCATAATCGCTCTTGCGTGGCAACATAAAGCATTTATTTTAGACGGGCCTTCACCCGGAAGACATTACAATCATTCACCTAACGGTTCAACAATTATACGCACAACGTTCACACAAAGTCACTCTTATATCAAAGATGACCTGTAGTCATGTTGATCATTCATCAAAATGAATTTACGTCACTCGAAATTTGTTATCCTTAATTCAAATTCGTTGCCACAAAATTTAAAAACATATTTATCTACTTTCTACAGTCTTCTATTTTTATATTGACATTTTCTCTTTGGAATACATAATAAACTCCGAAGAGTTTCAATTTTATATAAAGCTAGTCATCTCCCTTTGTTTTGTTGTTGAGATTTTTTTTTATCTTTGCCGGATTGCTTCTGTCGTAAAAAAATGAATTGCGATGTTTATTATCAGAGTAACTGACTGTAACTGACTTCAGAGGCCAATTGTTCGACTCTTCTTTTTTTTTTTTTTTTTTTTTCGACATACTTAATTGTACTTAATTTATTTCCATCGTAAACTTGATTTATAGATTTAGTGTTCTTAATGAGTTTTAGTTTTTTTTTATGGAACGTTTTAATTTGTTACTTTAATATTGCGGTGTAGATGAGATATATTTTTTCAGTCACTTTAGAAATGAAACTAGTATATGTAGCTTTTGGGGATAGATAAACGATCCAACTTATCTTTTCTCAGCTAGAGGTAAAGCTTGACGCCCCTCAGCTTTCATTCTATTTAAGGAATTTCTTTCCCACAGAGTTTCTGAAATTTTATTAGATACTTCGTAACTGGGTCAATTTTCCAAAAATTCGGGGAAGATAATCACGAGTTATGAGTTTTTTTTTCTGTTTTCATAGGCTTCGGACTACCCTGCCTTTTCATCATTTTGATGCCTCAAAATTGAACAACTTCATTTCAGAACTCCAATTTATAGATTAACTCAACTTGATTTTCTAGATAAGGATTAACGTCGCTATGAAAAGTGAAAGGAATAATTGTAGACTTGCAAAAACTCCTAAAGAGTTTGAGTTTTTTTTATCATATATAGAAATACAACCTCCGGAACTTTCTTGACGCAAATGTGAATTGTGAATCATAATACAAACTTTCATATCGAGAGGTCAAGTGCGATCATCTTTCAACAGTAAGAATTGATAACTGGATATGATCTCAATCCGTGTCTGGAATTTAGTGTCGATTATTATAAATTGAAACCCCTTAAACTTCCATGACAACCCTTAAAATCTCTCAAAATAAATCAAAACCTGAAATTCTCTACAATTTCATATTTAAAATCCCTTTCTTCTTGAAATCCGTTAAAAATCCACGATAATCTTCACTCTTTCGATAGGTGGATCGAAAGCTATAGATTATTAGATGACATGAATTGGTGGTGGCTCAGGAAGTAAATTCAAACCGACACACTATCAGAATGAGTCATATCCGCCTACCTGTATCTCCGGTCCGATTCGTTGGCCAACCTGATGCAAAATACAAACTTCTTCTTTTTTCCATACATGAATTCCCTATCTCTATTCTCCTTTCAAATGATTTTCACTCTACTACAGTCAAGTCAATGACAGGATGGTACGTGACAACATTATTACTCCCTTCATGAGATTTCATCGAAGCATTTTTAGTAGTGAGGTCATCTTCTCTTAATAAATTAATTTCATTCGTATGAAATACCATTTATTCCTTGTGAGGTTTATTTCAGATTTATATTCTAGGAGTGTTTCCAAAATTCTCATTTCACAATTTATTTTTTCGAGGCTTTCTTTTGCTCCTCATATTTGAAAACTATCTTATTTTTATAGAAAAAAGTATACCATTTGAGCTTTAAGTGGTAAGATAGATCAGAATATGGAACGTGAAATTTAAATATTATCTTAATTTTTTCAAATTTTAATCTTCAGAATTATGAAATTTTGTCATTAGAAATTGATAATCTTGAGGTGAATTGAGATGAGTATATTCTAAGGAATGAAGTAATCAAATACTTTGCAATATAAGATGATTCTCTCTTCCAAGTTAAGTGTGTGTTTTCTCTTATAATGCTTTATCCGTGAAGTTGTTAACATATTCTTCAGATGCCAACGATCTTTGAGTAATTGCTTTTATCATTCGCATGTGTATTAAGTGTTGTGTATATACTTGCATAATCAAGGCTTGGAAGAAGAAGCTTACTGACTTGATTAGCTTTATTCTATAAAGATTTTGTAAAATTAAAAGTGCGATAAAAGTTGTCTTTTCGAAGCGAAGACTTTTGAATAGAATTATTTTAATCAAAACGAGTATGTGAAGTGAAATATATTAATTTTATGATCGCTGTTCATTTAATAAGTGAGAAACCCTTTGGCAAATGGTTGACTCATCTTGTTGTATAATTTCAAAGATCGGCCATTTTAATTGCCTTGCTTCGGCTTAATAACCATTCAATTAAATTTACCGCAAGATTGCAAAGTTATGTTATATCATAGTTATTTAGTTTCCGTTATCTAAAGCTACAAAATTGGCAACATGTTTAAACAGGTTGAAAAAAAAATTCAAGTCAACAGAAATTTTATACAGAATCGAAATCCAAATCTTAGGTAAGTTTCATTTTCAGGATAAAATTTTAAAAATTTGTTGAACGTTCATGGAATTTTTTAATCAACTTTATTGCTTTGCAAATACTTAATCCTTTGAACTTGCAGCCATTGTTAGATTGGAAAGCGAAGTTAATTGTTCGAACGTTTGAAAGCGTTGAAATTTTCTCTATTTCTAAATAAAAAAAAAATAGCAAAGTCTGAAAACCGAAAATAGAAAGCCTTCATCCTACCGTAAAAAAAGGTTGCAGTTGTATCGAAACAGCTTCTATAAACTCGAAGTCTCGAAATGAGTTACACCGGATGAAGCCAGTATTCTAGCTTTATCTATTGGTTGAATTTGTATTTGTCTACACACTGCAGTTTTCGCGGTTACTTAGAGTCAAAAGAGAAAGATCAGTGATTATTTATATGATTAAGTTGAAGCCTTCTTTGGCGTGACTGCTTTTCCTCCTTTTGATGATTTCGTTATTTCTTTTTTGCGAAGGCAGCGTGTGTTTAAACCTTATATATTGATTGCCTTTTGATTTCAATATGATATTAAAATTTCCATTTTTTGCAGGCGTAGAGGGAGCGGATTTATCGTCGCAGGATAGGAGGGTTTGAGGCAGTAAACCTGGCTGGCCTACAATGTCCACTAGCATGCGGAGTACTCTGCAAACTGTTCCTGAGTCTGTACCCGCCGACCACGTCACAAACTCCAAAGTGAGTACAATCAATATCATTTTGTCTTGCATATATAGACATTGGATCATAACGAAGCTAAACACCATGGATTCAAGGCCAGCGTGGTGGCAATCGATATTTCGCATCAACCATACGAAGGCAAACGCGACAATAAATCTTGTTGCTTCTCTTAATACGGTTACCTCAATAGTAAAATATCTCTAGTTCCTTTGATTAAACAAAATGAATATATAATTTCTAAGATTATAGAGACGTACATAACTTGCAATCAATTAAAATCAGATCTTCCAATCATAATTTAAAAGCCTTCCAACAATACCTACCAAGTTTAAAGAAAAACTGATT
>CAJFCO010000090.1:3581850-3614850 GCA_904066015.1 Synergus gifuensis | reverse complement strand
TTATTATTATTATTATTATTATTATTATTATTATTATTATTATTATTATTTGTTTGGCAATGTTCACTCCGTTTAGCTTCAATGGTAATAATTTCGATAAAACTTTTCTTTTTCGTGTTGATTAAAATATGTGAGTTTTGTAGCAATTGGGTTTCATATTCTAGTCCCTGAAGAACTCTATTTTTCGTGGAGATTGGAGAATTTTTTCAATTTTAATTAAAATCGACGATAGAAGTTGCCGTTCGGTGCCATGTGTTCGAAGTATAAATTCCTAAAAAGACTCTCACAGACCGGTTTCCTATATCATCCCCTATTTAACCCTATATTATTCAGCTGAGGTCCCTAATGTTGTCTATTTTCAAGATTTGGTCACCAAAGTAACCTATTGCCTTATATTTTAATAAAATCGACAGACTATTCGCTTCTTAGTCTTTCCCTATTCACCTATTTTATTCTCTCTTTTTTAGAATTTCTCTTTTCTCCCCTATTTTCAAGATCATCCCACTTCCTGATTTCTGTAAAAAAAGGTACTCTTGAAACTTCAAAAAGTACCTTATAAGCGACCAAAAATATTATGAACCCTATTTTTTCCCCCTATTTTTAATATTTAAAAAGAGAATGTGAGACCTATAGAATAGAATATACAATGACGTCTAGGGAGTTGACATTTCGATTTTAGAAATCAAAATAGTTAAATACCAATAAAGATGTTTATGAATTCGCAAATGCAACACATAGTTGCTTATTAGTTTTTTCCTTTAGTCAGACGGACATCGTTGGTTTAAAATCTTCAACACACAGTCTCGAGTCTCTGACATTAAAAATATTGCTTTTCATTTTCTTAGAAATGAATCGTTGTACACTGGATTAAACAGCAAGTCGAATGGAAAATGTTCATTAAGAAAAGTTTGATTGCTTAAGTTGTTTTATAATTTGAAAAAGATCAGTGAAGTTTGAGTTGGGATTATTTGAATACTTGGGTGCGAAAATATTTTAAGAGGATTCAAACTTAAATCTCTTCATTTAATTATGAAAATTTTCAGCCCATTATACTTGAAAGTACATATAATATTTTCAATTGAAATTACTTAATATTGCTTTTTAAAAAGAAAAATCAGAAGGATTGATTCCTATTCTTTGGAGGTAGGTACTGTTAAATATTAATTGCCAAGGATATCATTAAAATTGGAGAAACTGACGTTTATTTTCACACGCAGTCCTTGAATCATGGTGTTTTTGTGCAATGTCAAAATATATTCTCATGTTTGATCGTTTCGTTGAAGTTGAAAGGGAAAACATTTTAGTCCACATATACATACATAGATCATGAAATGTTGCTCTGTTGTCGTGAAAATGTGAATTTAAGCCGCTTCGTGACGTCTTTCGAACTGTTGCTACTAATAATGTCGATACATACTTGCTTTCACAGCACCTATTCTTCAAATAAGACAATTTACCTTCAGAAAATATTGTTATAAATCAAAATTTAAATCTTAAACAGGGAGTCTATTAATCGGGCAATTATTGATCACTCTTGAAATCTGCTGTAAACTCGCTCGTTAAATCTTTGGAAATTTCTAATTGCTAACATTTTTTGGCACCTTAAAATTTCCAGAAACAGGATGTCTACTGTGCAGAAATTTAAGGAAATCCGGGAATTGTCCTTGATTTTATTTTTGATATGGGAAGTGGATTTCTGGTTTGAGGAAACTTTTCCGAATAATCGATCTAAATATTTTTATTAGGCACTTAGAATTTTTGTTAAATTTCTTGAAATATTTTGAATTATTTTCAAATCCTTAAAAATAAACTTCAAAATCCCGTCAGTATTCCTTAATCCCTAGTAATTCCTTAAAATTACTTAAATGTATTTTATTTTTGTTTTTATTAAAAGATTTAAAATTTAAAATCGGGAATTTGGTGGACGAAAATTAGTAGATACTTTGTTGTCAAACAATTCAACAGGTCAGTCGCGAAGTTGAAAATTTAAGTTCAAGTTATTTCTATTAGCTATGTATTAGTTTATTAGTATGTTACTTTAAATATCGTTTGTAATAGTTTCTTTAAAGGGATTGGAATTAGAATGAAAGTGTGGTCAAACTCGTAAGCAATGTTGTAGTGAAACATCAGGAGAGCGAACAGGTTTTTCAACGATGCTTTCGCATTTTCACTTCATGCGAATAATGTTTATTATTTCATTCCTGGATCATCTTCGTTATGACGCGATGCACGCCTCTTGCGAAAGTCGCGAATATAAAATTAAACTTGCACCCATCGCACAGCATAAATGTTACTCTCTCCTCGTTATTGTCGGTTGGTTGACACCTTCTGAGTGAAATACTGCATTTTTTTATGTTCCACAATTGATCGCAAGGTTATATTTAAAAAAAATATTTCCGCCTACAAATTTTACTCATCTATAAAATAATATTTCTAAAAAGTTAAGTCTGTCTAAAGTTACATCCACTTCAGGCTTCACAGTCTTTTCCCTATTTTTCTCAATTTTCGCTTGAAAATTCAACTAATACTTTTTTTTTAGAAACATTTATTCAAAATCATTGCAGACTGTAGTCTGCAATAGGTGAGGGGTCTCCTCCACCTGTGACTACAGAAGCAATATTTACAAAAAAATGTTGCCGCCATTTGGAGGTAAGGGCTCTCATTGGAAAACGTACCAAAAAAAAACCAAATTTTTCGCATACGCTCAGTAAGGGCTATACTCCATTGGAGTTATTTATGTGATAAGGTTATGCATAAAAATGTTTATTGCAGGTTTCTCATATTGAAATTACAACAGAATCATACGTAACATTCCATTTTTAGTTAATCTGGACTCGAGCATTTCCAGTCACTCACCTTCCCGCTTTTATGACTTGCATAATAGTAACGTATTGTAATCGCAATGAAAAAATAAAAAAATAGTTTTATTACGTACTTACAGGACATAAATGCAAACATCGAAGTTTGAAAATAATGGTTTGTTAGAAAAAGCGGGCAGGTGAGTGACTGGAAATGCTCCAGTCCATATTAACTAAAAATGGAATGTTACGTATGATTCTGTTGTAATTTCAATATGAGAAACCTGTAATAAACATTTTCATGCGTAACCTTATCACATAAATAATTCCAATGGAGTATATAGCCCTTACTGAGCGTATGCGAAAGATTTGGTTTTTTTTTTGTTTTTTTTTGGTACGTTTTCCAATGAGAGCCATCACCTTCAAATTTTTACATTGGAAATGTTTTTTTGGGGATTTTATTCTATCTCTAAAAAGTTATATCCATCTAAAAAACGGTTAATGGCTTTACTCCCTTAAAGAATTGAGTCAGATTTATTAATTATTTCCTTCTTAGAAGCCCACGTTTTCCACTGAAACTTAACTCAGATCTAGAACAGCAAGTTTTAATCTTTCGTGATGGTTTATGAGAGAAAATTCCAAGTTGAATAATTGTGAACTAATTTTGCATTTATGAATACTTTTTGATTAATAGTATGAAAGTGGCTGAATTTAATAATTAAATTTTTCAATTGAAAAGATTAGATTCCCTATTTCTTGATGTAAAAATGTACTCTTAAGGGTTGGAATGTGAAGTGAATCGATGACGTGTATTCTCGATTGTCAATTGCAAGATCAGTGAGATCGCCACGCACCAATTGCAAGCAAATAAAACAGACTACTATCAACGCAGAATGATCAAGGTTCTCTTAGAAATTTAATGCCAATTATAAACACTTTATAGAGAGCCCGACAAATCTGAACATAGAAAATCTTCAATTTAATCAGAACTCAGAAGTTCAGTCTATAAGACTAGAAACTTTAGTCTGAAACTATTCTTGTTAAAAAAACTTTACTCTTGTGTAATATGTATAGGAAGATGTAATCTTAAGTACAATTACATACTTACAATCAGAATAGAAATTTTGCTAATTTGCTTTGAGTTCATGAGCTTTAAGATTCTCGCGATTACCTTTGCCGATTCTATGACAATTAATTTCTTGCTTTTGTTCACTGACACACGTTACGGTCATTGAAACGCTTAGTCAATCGTATCCAATTATTAAAATAACACAATAGTATAGATACAGTGTTGTTACTCAAACAACTTGACTTTTTTTTACTCATCGGGCCATGCGACTCTAACATGGTTTCACGTAATTGTTCGTTGAGCACAATTTCAGCAATGCGCTTAAAATAAAAATTATCTTCGCAATTGCCTTATATTTATCTGACGAGTGCTGAAAGTTAATTGTTTAGAGTCTTCGAAGATATTTGAAATTTGACGTTATAGTTTACCATTTGCCCTTAAATCATTTGAATTTAGAATTTCTCACTGAATAGTTTCGTCTTTTCACAGGTTTCCAAACAAGTGTTAGATTAACATTCCTGTGTTTCAAGTGATGAAAAATATGAAGAGCTCGATTGGTTCAATACCTGACGACGAGCTTTTCATACTTTTTGGCGAGTCGATTGTCAGCAAGATTGATTTCTCAAGAGTGACTTCGTGTCAGCATGCTTGCATCTTAAAGTCTCGTCGCTCCACTTTAGGCCACTTGTTTTTCAATTGGCGACCGTTACTCTAGAATGAGAAACTAATAAGTAAAATATCTTTAGTAAGAAATTCTTTCGAAACTTCCGCGACGGTATTGTCGTGCTATAATCTGACTTCCAGATGGAAACGGCAGATGGCGACGTCTGTCCATTTTGCAAGGCTTTCAAACATTAGATATCATCCACGAAGTTCTCATCTCAACATTCTAACTATGCATTTAAACTCTAAGTAAATTGCAAGTTTTCCAGATGACTGATTCTTCTACTCACTGGAACAAAGTGAAAGCATTTTTCCCTCTGATTCATATTATAATGAAACACTTTTTACGCTTTCGCTCTTTTTACAAGCCTATTTGTTGTTTCAAACTATTAAGTTTTATAATCAGGTGCGGGAATTTAAGGAAATCCAGGAATTGTTCCGAGATTGAAAAAAATCTGGGAAAACCCGGAAATTGTCCTTGATTTTAGTTTTGATGAGAAAAGTGGTTTTCCGGTTTTGAAAAAACTTTTTCCGAATAATCAATCTAAATATTTTTATTTAAAACTTGTAACTTTTGTTAAATCTATTGAAATCTTTTCAATTATTTTCAAATCCTTTAAAAAGAAACTAAAATTCCGTCAAATCCAATTCCTAAAAATTATTTGAATTCTTAGAAATCCTGTATTTCTTGAAAATCCTTAAACACTTATTAATTTTTTTTAGATCCCTTCAACTTCTTTACAATCCCTTAAAATCCTTTACAAAGTTCTTGAAATCTTATGAAAATCCTGAAATTCTTTTGAAATTTATTTCTCATCTATTTTTATGTATTTAAAAAAAAAAACCTTTCCATCTTTTTTTAATGATTTTTAAAGAATTGTTTTATAAAATGAAATTACGTAACTGCAAAATTTCAATTTTTAAGATAAAAGTGATTTTAGTTTCTTTATCCTATATTTGACGATTTGTTTTTCAAGTTAGTGAGGTGATGAAAATGTGATTAGCATTTTGATCAGATCGACATCAGTCTCGTTGGACTTGCTATTAATGGGTCAAAAAGGTGCGAGTCTTTTTAAATGAGTCGTTAAACAAAAAATTTGCTTTCAAACCGAAACAAGTTTCGATCGAGCTAGCAAAATGCGTACCCGCATTGTTCTTTGTTGTGCCCTTGATTTGTCCCACAAGAAACACTAGGTGTTGCATATTTTATAGCCGGTTTTTCAATGTGAATTAATCTAGCATGTATAATTAGGTTCTTTATTGATGGAGGCAAAAGGTAACTGTAAAACATTTGAAAATCATGTTCATGATTTACTATTTAAATTCCACTTCGCCACTTCTATTTTTAATGTAAATTTAGCCACAATGATATTTAAATCAAAGGACTTAGTGTTTATTGTTTATATGTGTGGCCTTTACGATTTGCACGGGCTTTTGACGCTAACTTCGAATTGCAATTCCTTTTTTGATTTTGAAATTACGAGCAGAGCAAGAATTTTCCATCAGAAATTTGCCCTTTGAGAATTAATAAAATGTCTGAATGATTGCATCTTTTCAAAAAAATGTTTAACAATCGTGAAAGTACATTTGAAGAAATCGTAGGTCGTCCCTTGAATGTGGAACGTAAAGTAGGTATTCGAGGAAACCTGGGGCTCACTTTCGAAAGTGCTGATCTTACGATATGTCGGAAGTAGCGAGCTGAAAAAATATATATATATATATTCACGAGATCGATATGTTGCCGATCGAGAATGGAAGCAGGTGCGCTAGCCGATCATTAAATTTATTGGATAGGAAATGTGGCAACGCTGTCGCTTGTCTATCTTTCTCTTGCTAACATGACACAAATCAGAAATTTGTGTACACTGTATACTATATTTACAATTTTTTCTAACTAGGATTAAGAGCCATAGTAATAATTGTCATCCATGCCAATTATATGCTCCTCTGTCCACGCGATTACTTTTACAGAATTATCAGATCGGAACAGACTAATCATAGATTTGCTAATATTTTCTTTATCTCTTGAAGGAGAATGTACAATTTTTAGCAGCTAATTGATATCTTCGACTTCTTTAAAATTATTTTTAAAATTTCGTAATTCGCTAAAATCGATGGAAATTTCGAGTTTATTACGAAAATTTTGCATTTTAAAACAGATTCAAATAAAATAAAATAAAAAATATACTCCTCAATTACGTCTTGGAATCTTTTTATGTATTTTATTCGCTATTTGGCCTTCGCGAATTGATCATCATCGATTCTCATTGGCGACAAATAACCTCGGCAAATCCAAATTGACTCCATAGCAGCTGGCACCCGTTTCGACTGCTGCTGCTATTCACGCCCTGCTCATAAATTTTATTATCGGTGGCCTGCGACGGGGATATGATACACCTGATAAATTTACAGCTAATTTATACAGCAAACGCTTAACACTCCTAATACCTTTCGCAAATAATTTAATATTTTTGCCAATTAGGGAAGCTTAGAACTTTTTTTAATCAATATTCTTTTCAAGAGAAAAAACACTTTTGCAAAATTGCGAGGTAATAAGGTTTACAACTTTAGTGGGAACAATTTTCATCTCGTTGAATTTATTCTAGAAAATCTGTCTTCCTTTATCATAAATTAAAGATGGATCGTTCGTTGAGAGAAAAGTAAAAAATTCTTCGATTATTATGTTAAGAAGATTTGCATTCAATTGACAGTTTGTTGCTGGGCGTTAGCAATTGTATTATCAGCCTCAACAAGATTTCTTTAACGAGTTTTCTTATTTGCGAAGCTATTCTTTCCACAAGGCCAACCATTTGCATATACGCGATAAAATTATAATTTTGTTAAGTGATTATATGTAGTTTTAAGTGTCGTAGGTTTTGTCCCCGAGTTGTTTTCACTTTTTTATAGTATAAAAAAATGAAAACAACTCGGAGACAAAACCTTTATAGACAAAACAATTATAGTAATAATTAAAATAGTTTTCATCTTCAAACGGAAAAATATTTTAAGTATGTATATAATAAAAATTGATTTAGTTTAGAAATACATAGATCTCTCGAGGGTTAAAATTCAAATTTGTAGATTCAAGCAGGAAAGGAGCTTATTGTATACTAATGTTTTTTTCTATTATAATAAACAATACTCTGGCATGTAAACGAATTTGCTGAAAGATGGATTTTTTTCCAATGTCAGCAAAAATGATACCAAGTTCACGTTGACAATACAAATTACACACGTGACGTAAAGAACTTGCCGATCAATAAAATCGAAGTCTGGATGTCTCTATGACGCAAGTGGCTGGGATCGTCTAACTTGTTAATTGTTAAAATTTGCTTTCCTTTATTAGCTTAAATTCGAAATTTAAATTCTCTCTGTAGACTATATCTAATTCTATAACTTTTTCTTAAAAGAACTACTTTCATTTACTTAACTTCTAAGAAACTTGATTTCTTCAATTTAGAGATTTCACACTCTAATTTTGGAAATTGACATGAATTAACTTCTGCAGAGGAATATTGAAATTTTAACCTGAGTTCATTCCTCTGTTGATTAAAAGCTTTATTCTTGTTTCGAATTGTTTCCGGCGAAATACGCTCACGAAAGAAATTTCGATCAATCGGAACTTCATCGAATTTCCGCTTCAAAGATTGCCTATTTCCGAAAATGTCTGATTGAAATTTCAAGTTTGAAAGGGTAGAGGGGAATTTAAAAGGATAGCAAGGTTCCCGTTTCGTTTATATTATTGCAACATCTTGTTAAAGATTCATCAAATTTATATCCTTTTTGCAATGACATTGACAACTTTCTTATAGTAAGAAAAATAGTCATTTTGATTTTATTTATAACATGTAGAGGATGGTTATGATCTTATAAATATTTGACATAAGTAGCGATAAATATAAAGTGCTCTGTCGTAGTTTTACACTGAAAAAAATTTGGCACACCGGTTGCACCACCTACAGTACACCGTTTACACTACAGACTTGGAGCAACCGGTGCACCATTTCGGGCGTACAGATGCGCGAAAGTAGGGGCAAATGTTATCCCCACTAGAACAGGGTCAGCATTCGTACCGTAAAAGTGCGTATATGCTATCCCAAAAAGGGACATATTCTGCCTCTTACGGAGGTACAACATTTGCCACAGTGTTTGGCGCTGCTGTTGTCTCTAAGGGACAAATGGTGTGCCAGAATTTTTTCAGTGTAGGTACATACTCTGTACTTTTAGATGTACTTTACTTCCTGCTTATTCGTTTTCTTATATACGAGATTAGGCGCGCGCTTGAGCGCGCGTGTTTCGTTTATAGAAAGTGAAATGAAAATTGAAATCCTCACGCCAAGTCGAGAATACTCGCGACTTGACGCTCACTTCATGCGTAACCAGTGTTTATGCAGGAAATGCATGTAAAGGTAACGCTATGAAGTTAGCCGAAATTCATGTCCTTTTTATAATAGGATAGGATATTCACTCGTGGACGTCACAAGGGTCATATTTCTCAACACGAGGATTATTAACTGTTCTTACTGGTATATTTAGAACACAATACGAAAAGAAAATTTACGCTTTTAACTATAAATATCCCTAATTTCAATATCTATTATTCATAACTAGCAATATCAACGAACTTAATCCTGCGACAAACGAACAAAAAATTACATAGTAAGATTATTATACATATGTATATGTATAATAATGTGTTTAAAACATGTATTTTTATTAATGAAGCGCTTTCGATTATTTTTTTCCGTGAGCTTCGCAAAACATAGATGAAAGTGGTTTACACGGATTGTCTAGACACGAATGATGCGAGTCATGATAGTGTGCAATGGCCAGACTAAGGCCATCAGTAATACCTCTTTTATGTAAATTCTTGTGCATACATTTCACATTCTTCAATGTTGACCCCTCAGTGATTCCTTTATCAGCAGGCATTGCCAAAAATCGTGCATAAAATATTATTTATTTCAGGATACACTCTTTATCTTAGCTAGTTGATACTCCCTGAATTTTTTTCTTGAAAAGCATTGCTTCAGGGACAATAATAACAAACAATGTTGCTACTAACACGCATTAGTATCGTATCGTACCGAGATTTTTTCATTTATTTCATTTATACTTGTAATCTTCCTTACTTTTATCACGCTGAACTTTGAAAAATACTGTGAATTCCAGTTCATGAAACTCATGGAACTCGATTAAATTCAGTTTCACTGAGATTTAAGTCTCATTAATGTAATCGCACGTCAGTTCATTTTAAAACCATGTCAAAGTGCAATGCACTTTTTGTCTTTATTTGCAATATTTTTTACTGTGGATATTTAATTTAATACATATATTGGATTTTATTCTTGTGAGAATAAAATGTTTTACACTTTTGTTCTCTTTTCATTTTTAACGCGAGTTTCTATTTATAATAAGTGGAACAGGGAGTTTATAGAAATTTTATTTCCTTTCTTATTTTTTTCTGTGTGGAATTTCAAGTTAGAGTTATATTTTGGGGGAGAAAAATAGTGAAATTTTGTTTTCAATGGAAAGAAATTTCCAATAATAAATCGGTCATAAAGGGAAAATCATTGTTTAGTCGACTGATACTTTTAACAAAGAGATGCATCAAGGATACACGTGCTCTGTTTAGTTTGGATCGATATACTGGTACGCCCTTAATTCAATGTGGTCGCAATCGAGCAAAAAAGGCCTCTATTGTCTTCCAAACTATTATTCGCTAATTGAAAATGCTTGTAAAATCAAACAAAAACAGAGCTGCTGTAAAATCTGGATGCAAAACTAAAAAAAAAAAATGTATGAAAAAAAAACACTTGCAACTTTTGTTAAATCTCTTGAAATATTTTGAATTATTGTCAAATCCTTTAAAAAGAAACATCAAAATTCCTCAATTACTATTAATACATCCTGAAAGCCTCGCTGAAAGCTAAGACCATTTCGCCTCGGATAATGCAGGTTTCATTTATTAAGAGAAAATCGCCTTTACATGCAAAATGTGTTTTAACTAACTTAATTTAATTGGAATTCGTACAGGAACTCGTATTTTCCCACTGGCAAACAATGAGCTTCTACTTAACAACGTTTTCCGAGAACTAGCACGTTTCATGTGGCTTATGCGGGTCAGATAACGATTTATTTAAATGAGAAACATAATACCATTTAAATTAAAGACTCGTATAACTTAATCAGTAAATTACATAACCCTTTGTATTATTTAGCCAATTCTTTATTTAAGAAAATAGAAGTGAAATCTAAAGTGGAATCTTATTCATGTAAAAAGCTCCTTTTTACATATATCATTTTCTTTAGAATTTGAGATCTGTAATTGGATGACCTAGACTGGAGATATGGATCACTTTTCGCGTATGAAAAATATCTAATTAGATCAAAGATTATAGCAAGAAGATTCTTTCAGTGTTTGATTTGACGTAATTCGGTGACCGTGATTAAAATGAAAGGTGACTTATTATCATGAAGAGATATTTTTTACAGAAAAAATATTTACGTAAAAAAAATAGATTAAAAGTTCAGCTTTTGATTTTTATTGTCAGCAGAAAACCTAGATATTTTTATTTGGTAAAGCTAGTTTGACATTTTGGTAAATTGTAATGTGGATTGTTAAAAAAAAAATAGTGGTATTCCTTGTGAAGTTGCTGGTGGTGAAGTAAACGTGTAAATCCTTTGTTTTTTCTCTAAGTCAATTGCGGAACATTGCAATAAAGGAAAAATCGCCTTGCTCGAAATCGTTTTCCGCTTATTATTTTCGTACTTCTGGGTCAATGCACCTCCGGAACAATTGGTAATTCGTTCCTCATGCCAAATAGTTTTTCCGAGAAACTCGATCTATTAAAAGTCGACTCTACTTTCATATTGCAATAAACCTCTAACTCTTTATGTTCTTCAAGTATTTCACTGGACAAGAGCCTTCGATTCCAATACGATATATTTTTGATATTGTTGGATAGACATTGATCTCTGATAAAACATAGGGAAGCTTCGATTCAATGAAAAGTATTACAATTTCTGTTTCAAATTCCACGGTAATTAGAAAATAGTTTACAGTTCAAACAAACAGAATAAAAATACAAGAAACATGAACTTGATATTCTTGTGATGGGATGTAGGCTTTTCACTTTCATTTAAGTGTAGATTGAAGAAGTTTGTGTGTGTTGACCGCGAATTGAGGAACACCCTGTATATATGTATATGCATATAGATAGCATGAATCCGAAGCCAATTAATGTAATGGGCCCATCCCGGGGTTTCCTTCTTTACCTCCTTCAACTGCTTCTCCTTCTACTGCACCTACAACCTCCTCCCAACTATTAAATTAACCCATGTAGCAAAGCACTCTCCTACTGTGAAATATATATCTTATACTATGAATTATGATATAGACTTTAAATTGCAGTACTATATCTCACAACTTGTAATCCATTCGTTGTGCAACAACGCTGCATGTAGGCGCGGTTATACGTCATTTAATTTTCTATTCACGCAATGACATTCGACTCCTGAGTATGAGAAACGTTTAAAACACCATATTTATTGTTAGAGAAAAATACATCTCAAGTAGTAAATTTGAAATAATGTTCTAAAAATACAGAAAGCTAATAGAAGATGAGATTTGGAGTCAATTTCAAGGTCACTTCCAATTCAATCATCTTACCCAACCCTCTGGATATAACACCCACCCTCCAATCTTCATGCTGATCAGTTAATTTTAATTACTATCGAATTTGATGCTTGAGATCACACACACCTCATGTTCCTCGAATATTCGATTTAGAATATTCTACTATATGTCTCTCGTTTTCAAGTCTTTTGATGATGTCAGTTTTTCGAGTCTGAGTTGTATCATTTTAAAAAGGATTGATTCATTCTCACCAAACTGGTTTCCGATTATTACATAAAATTATTTTAAGAACTTTTTCTCTTTGAATTCGGATACATATTGTTTTTCGATGAGTTTCTTTCCAAGCAGTATTTAAAACGTGAAATCGCAATACATATTTATTTTAATGCAATAAATTTGAAGATATATGATGATTTGACAGTGCCTTAACTTTTGTGTGAAACTCTAAAATATTACAGTTTCCCATATTGCATATAATAATGTTTGACATTGTAATTTTATAGTTTCAGGGTGTCTACTGTGCGAGAATTTAAGGAAAACCGGGAATTGTCAGAGAATTGAAAAAAAAATCCGGGAATTATCCTAGACTTTATTTTTGATGGGGGAAGTTATTAAGATTATGGGATTCAGGTAATGTAATAAGACACAGAGTTTTAATCAGAGTTATTATCCTTTTACTCATTGAGAGCTGTCGAATAAGTAACTAAGCAGACCAGCCTAGAGAGACATATATATATATATATTCAAATTCAAATTCAAATTCAAAAGCTAAAGGTTCTTTGTCTCAGTTATTTTCATTGTTTAGTTTACTCGTATACAGTTTTTATAAACACGCTGTGGTAAACTTCTCGCAAATCTCTTTCTTAGATTCGTACATATAACCATAATATTTTATTTTAAATAAAATTATACATTACTATAATAGATTATTTTTGCTTATATTCCAACAGAAGTGGATTTCCAATTTGAAAACGGACCGGGAAATCGGGAAAAAACGAGAAAATCTTTGGAATTTCATTTAGGATCGGGAATTTTTTTGTAGTTTATCGAAAAATCGACTTTTTTTCTACTTTTTATTCCATTTCTACTTTCTACGTAAAAAAAAAATTTGACCGGGTAAAAACCGGGAACTTGTGAAGACACCCTGAACTTGTATGATTCGTGCCGTGGGCAAAATTCAGTAGACACCCTGAGTTTATTCTTTTTGTGTGAGATAAATAAGATTTTAAACGCGACTAATTAGCGAACAACATGACATAATCCAGATGCTCACTAGTCTTTCTTGACACAATAACTATTCAGTGAGCACAAGAACACTCGGCGTCATCAACGAGGCTGCATCAGCTCGACAAGACACCCGGTATTCTCCTATCTATCTGTCCTCACTTAGCTTCAAGTGAGTGTGACTGTCACAGAGAGAAAAAACACACCCAAACTTTTTTACAATCACACACATTGCTTCATAGCTATACACATTAAGCATGCACATGACATATATGATAACACGTGCTTATACACTTCCACACACATAATAATATATGCTACAACACATGCAAGAACACACATATCATATAGGAACATACATAAAATGATTCTCTGTAACTGCACACGCACTCATACATATTTCTTACTCTCACGAATGAAGCTCGCTGTGCCCGCGTGTCCCTGTCGCCTGTCACTGTGTTCAGTTAGCACGAGGCCCGCGATCGAGCAGCACCGCCGATCCACGATCTTTCCTCGAAGATTCGTTTGCTGTTCATTCTTGCCTCGTTCGGTTTCTTCCAACTACAATTTTCATATGTCGCAAAGTCAGTTTCGGTCGCTGCTGATCGCGAAGCGCTCGTCGCGAGCGTGCTTTGCCAATCAAGTCGTGTGTGATCATTACTTATGATTTCTAATTGGTAATTGATAATTGATAATTAATAATTAATAACTGGTACTTGATAGTTAATACTCTCTGCATTATTACAATGACATTTGCTCTTGCCACGTTAGTTATATTATTACATTATCAATTAAAATAATCTCGTTTACAATTTTGGTTACATCATCTTCACTGGATTATGTGACATGCAGCGGTGCGTTAGAAAATGACCCTCGACAATTTGTGTGTGCTGGATTTTTGCTCCATTGCTTAACGATTGTTTCCTGCAAATTAAGGGATAAGTGTGAAAGAGGGAGGAATAACGTGCTATAAATATTGATACTCGCGTACCAAGTGTGTGAGAGCTTTTGCACGTGCGCACCGGTAATCAAGCGTCTGCAATTTTAATCGAATCTTTGGAAAAATGTTATTTGATAATTACTTCTTGTCAGTGGGGTTACGTTTCTCATTGCTTTGTTTGTTTGTCACTTTTCTCTTGAACTGTTTTCCTCATAAAACTTGAATCACCGAAGCTTGAAACTTATATTTTTAACTTTTCGATTATATTGCTTGTGCTTTTTAGCTCTGGTTTATATTTGTCTGTATTTCGAGATTTTGCTTTATTTTTAGTTTTAGATGCTCTCTTAGTCATTTGGAATTATCAGTGCATTTAAATTTAATCCGATGTGATAAACATTTGATATTTTGGTCTGTGAAATATATATATACGTGTAATAAAGTTACTGGATATTTACGTGTTACTTATTGTATCTGTTCTTTAAGCTCTATCATTTAGATTTTATTTGGAATAGAGTGACAGTTTTCTAAATCCTCGTGACAAGTAATTGGTCAATTTCATTTTTTTTATGGATTAAGACGATATCTTTCGAAATTTTGACTTGAAATCTCTAGAGTCCCACTTTCGTTGACAAGTGAAAACGATCTGATCGGAAGTCGAACGTTATTATCCGTTATTTCCAGGCGTACTTTAGAGTCCATCAACTTATGAAACATTCCTCGTGAGTCACCTCGGAGTCACTTCCCTAGATTGCATGAGGGAAAAATCTAATGGAACTTTTCTCAAGGTTTATTATTTAATGTTTACATGTTTAATGACATGTTTAATTTAATGAATAATAATGTTTAGAGTACAATTGTAATTTAATTACAAGAATAAGAGATTTAAAAAAGAAAAGAACAAAGGATATTTCCTGAAAACGTTTGTTTTTAATCATTTTTTTTTTTTTTTTTGATTTTCTAGAAAATGATTGCATAATTGAGGAAAAGGGAGAAAAAAAAGTAGGTCTGAACCTCATAAGATCTTAATAGAGCCTTGTTTCTTCATAAATATTGATTCTGAGTTTATGAGCTCTTAACTTATACACAAGATCTTTCTCTGTTATACTTGAGAAGCCGATTTACACTGCAAAAAATAACATTTGTCTTCATAAAAAAGTTACTTCCCACTTGACTCTTTGGTATGTTGATATTTCCATGTTTACTTTTCTTCATTAAATTATTCATTTGAAAAAAAGTTATATAAAATGTCCAAAAAATATAGGAAAAAGTCTAAAAATAAGTTCTATTCCGATCATAATATTATCTACAGATTTATTTTCTACACTGGAAAATAATTATGCTTTCATTTACACTATGACGTAACTAGTTTTGAAATACTTATATCTTCTATCTTCATTCCGCACTCTTATTTATATGTAATGCGCTGATTCGTTACGTGCATTTGGAACAAATGCGGGAGGGAAAATCGCGGTAATTCGTTTACGTTAACGACATTATAAGGAATCGTACGTCATCATTAGGTCTCCAATCTAACTTCAAAAATTTTCTACTTGCAGAAATAAACGTAATTGGTTCTCTAAACGGAAATAATTAGTTTTAGAGACTTCTTAGAGCAATCGATAATCTCGTTTTTATCGAGACAAAACGAGACGAGAATTCTCGATCGATTTTTTAAAATTTGTATCTCGATTCAATTCTACGAAGAACGATCTTTTTTACTCGATTAATATGTTAGTTTAAAATCGATCTTTTGGCTGTTCGATTAATCGGTTGGATCGATTTGTCTAATAATAATTTCGTATTGTTTCTCTAATCCTACAAAATAATCATAATTTTATTTAATCTTCGTAAACAATAGCTCATTTTCATCAATTAAAACCTTTTATAAAATTCAGTTTATTGCATTTGATTTAATAGAATTTTTGAGGTTTCTTTAAATTTATTAAATAAACAAATGTTGTAGTTTATTTTCTTAAAAATCATTTTTAATAAAATTAATTTTAATTTAATAAATTAATTCAAAAATCGATCTTTTTATACGTTTAATCGATTAAATCCAATCGAATCGTTTGGTCAGGAAATAGTTAACATTCTTGAAAGGTTTTAAGAATTCTTTTTCCAATCCATGTAGAGAAATAAGTGGAATGTGAATTTACTATAATATTATATTGGCATGTAGGTAGGGTTGTTAGATGAGCTTTTCTCGGTGGCAAAAGAGCGAAGACGTTCCGGCGAGTAGTAACTAGCGCGTGCCTTTGACTCGTGCGGTGTTAATGCATTAGATTTTTAATCCAACGGGTGTGTATTTATAACGCATAAAATTATTTTATACATTAAATTCTTAAATTGTTATATAAGAATATGAACGGTACTTAAAATTCAGTTGAAGTTTCACTTGTTTTCACTTGAAAAAGCTTTTCACTTGTTCTCTCTCCTCTTGCTTTACAAATACAGCAATTTTTCAACGATAATTATAGATAAGAGTCTTTAATCTAGATGGAATTTTGATAAAATATAGTCACAAATTGGCACAATAATAATGATGTTGTGAACTCTTGAAATACCTTGAGTGAATGAAGAGATATAATGATTAATTAGAATGAATTATAAGTTTGGAATGTGTGTCTTTGGAAAATCGTGCTACGTATCCTGAAATATTACGCGTCTGTTATCAAGTGAAACTGGATAAAGTTGCTTTTAGTTTAATTTGAAAATCTACCTTTAATACTGTAGATATGATAACTAATTAAAATAACAATTTTAAAACGTATCTACATCTACATTTTTAAACGTTTCTTGATTTTATATTCTTTGAATAAAAAGAATTAAATATTTAAACTTTTAAATGTTTAAATATTTCTGATTCAACGTCGAAAATTTTCTATAACTTCTTGTTGCTCTGAGACTAAAAGTGATTTTCTAGATCAATTTTTCCTTTTGAAAGCGCAAGTCTGAGAGCATCGCACGAAGGAAACACGCACCACCGAGCTCAAGGAGATCCACTCTTTTACGCATACAAACTTACATAAAATGAACAAGTTGTTTCGCATAAAGTTGCACGATTGTGTACGATCTACGAGGCATTCATATTTGCTTTCCTGTAAACTTGTCCCCTCTTACTACACAGAAAGACATTCTGTTATATTATTATGTTTGTCAGCTCAGGAGATGCCATCGAAAATTTCTTCATTACTTCTTCAATAGCTAAGTAATTCACTTGAATTCTCTTGACTTTTCATCTGGAACAAAAGTGAAGTAACAATCACGAGAATAAAGGCGTGTATCTGTTTCCCTTGAACAACGCCATAACTGCTTCTGATGAAGATATGATTCTTAAGTACATACTATTATATTCGATCTTATACTTGATCGTTCAGTAAATGAGAATTTCTTTTCCGGAATGATCTTTTTCTTTCCAATAAATTTGACTTTTATAAATTATCCTTCATCGCGACGATAAGTGGCCTATTGCGCTTAGCTTTAGGAAAAGTTTCAACTATGCTCTATACCCCTTGGAGCACGAAAGTTAACGACCGGATCGCGATCCACACTTCCGCTCTATAAACCTGCGAGCTGTAGGCTGACAGTAATAATTCTAGCGCATGGCATAAGTGTTCTGTGGTGAAAAAAGCTTTTGCAACTCTCAGCTTATCGTCAAAGATAACTGCTCTGGTATCCGATACGATGCATTTCGTACATACTTAGGTCTGACGTAAATCTTCAATCAGACCTGTTTTTCTCATTTTATGCTATTTTTATTATATGTAGTTTATAATAATATAATCTGCGCACAATTAATTTCTGGTTCTCCCGGGTTATCAAAATTGCGCGTACCATCACAGGAAATTTAATTTAATTTAATTCATCTTATTAAATTATTAACTTTTTTTATGCCTTTGATAACTTAACGTTGTCTTACTACTTTCTGATTTTAATTCCCTTAAACTCTCTTCTTATTTTGGCATCTCATTTTTCTTTCTTAGAGTTTTTATTATGCACCGATGTTTTCAATACCGCAGCTAGGTGTAAAATTTTAATTAAAAGTCCAATCACCTTTCAAAGCTCGAGATTGCATAATAGTATTAGAACGTTAATAGTATAAGAGCATTTTTTCAATTATGCAATCTTACAAAAATCTAGATGTTACATAAATAATCCTAAGCCCATAATAATCAACTCAATTGACCCAATTGCATGTTTTTCTCAATGTGGAGTCTTAGGAAAATAATGAAATGGCTTTTAATTCACAGTTTATTGCATACTTGATCCACTTAAAATTAAAGAGAAGCAAGTTTTGTTTTGACGTCATTGCTATTTTTAACTCTGGGCATTGTTAGAGTCAACCTGGAAAAGCTCTTATTTCTGCTTTATTAATGCTTACCTGGAAACGATTGGTCCAATCTTTGAAAATTTGTCTATAGAAAATAACATCGAAATATCTCCTATCAAAATTCTTCTAAAAATATTCAAGTGCGGAATAGAAACTAGTTTTTCTTTGGAACTTAACCATAAGAACTTAATTACGTAATGAATTCTCATTCCCAGCCATAAAAGAAATTTCCACTGTTAATAAATAATCAGAATACTAGATTCTAATGCGACAGGCTGTCTCTCTCAAGTGCGCAGCGGAAGAGCCGTTAGTACAGAAATCATGCGTGATGCGGCATTCTAGGATGACGGAGATTGACGTCATCTTCGAGAACTTGATAGTCCCACGTGGATAACCAGTAACCACTATACTTGACTACTTGTTCACTCGACTTGTCCTGACGATAAAATGCCTAGCAAAACAGCACAGAACGCGAATCTCTTTGTGTGTATTTGTCTGTGACACTCGATCCACCAATCGGGACGTTTATGTCGTGTTTCATTTCGTTTAAATGTGTGCTCTCCGGGGAGGAATTGACCTTTGACGATAACGCTCATTGCTTTGCATGGCGTTATTAATGTTGCGTAAGTCGTTTGTCGTGATACTCAGGGGACACTACAAACGTAAGCTCTCGTTAATTTGCTCTTGACCAGAAAACACTTACTTACGTGACAACCACTCCGGAAGAATTTCGCTTGTGCAATTATTCTACCAAAAATTTCGGATAAGTTGTTGTGATCCGGATGTAGATTTTACAAGTCTATAGATACGAGTCGCGTTGATTGTCGAGGGTTTCTGAAGTCTAACGCACCGCTGACATGTCATGTGAAGATCCCAAACCGGATTATTGACTTGCGTCGTGGCCCTGCATTTAAAGTGAGGAATATACTTGGAAAATAGAGAATCAGGATCAAGAATTGGTAAGAGATAAAAGAAGCAGCCAATAAAGAAACATCGGCTGCGCAGAAGAAGCAGCTAACAAAGAATCCAGGATGGAAGCTGGTCTTCTTGCACCTGGAGTCTAAGTGTTACGTCAGTGATTTGAAAGATCCGCGTTAGGTACCTGAGAGGCACATTCCTCTGTCGAGCTCCAGGTCTATGGGCTCCATGAAACACCGCCAGCGTTCGATTCTAACTGTACTACCTGAAAAAAGTTATCTAAACTGAAACACAACCCGGGCGCTGTGTTGAGTATAGATAATGAGAACGAGAATAAGGAATATCTGAAGAAAAAAAGAGCAGTAAAAGACACGAGAAGAACAAAAAATACTGTATTAAAATACTCTAAAGCATTTTTCTCATTTCTTCGCAAGGTCGAAGTGAGCAGAGAATTTCGGAGCCTAGCTCCGCATACCGCCACCACGGAGTTTCTCAGGAGATCGTTTAGGCACCGAAAGTCGTCGCGGATTACTCCGAACGCAGACGTGGCTGCAATGTATGTGATGGAGTCGGGAGGCCACAGAGTGGCCCCCGCATCTACGAAGGTCAAGAGGGTCGAGTACAAATCTCCAACTGAGGGTGGAGGAGGGGTGGAAAGAGGAGGTGGAGGAACCCACATTGCAGCAACGGTTAAGAATACGGTTAGGAGATTGTTGAGGAGGACAAAGAGTCATCGGGATCCACCATCGACTTATGCACCGATGATGACAACAATGACAACGTCTAGTGGTACCAATACGACACCTACTATCACAAATCCGAGAGTCTCGGCCAACTACGATGGAGTACAAGCCAGGAGGTCGCAGCCACCACCTCCACCATCGCAGCATCAGACGGTGGGAGAGAGAAAAGTTAAACGATATTCCAGGCCACGAGCTAGACTCCAGGTAAGAAAACTAGTATGGTTTCGAGATTGGTGTTCGATGAGATGAGGAAATTGGGAGATGTAGGTAATTGGAGGAAAAGGTTAAGATATCAGGTTTGTAGGTTCTAGGATCTTGGGAAAGAGAAGATTTCAGGGATATGGAATATTATTGGATGAAATTGGATTAAGGAATTAGAGATGGCGTTTGATGATTGATGATATAGTGATAATGAAATTGTGTTGTAATAGAAGGGTGATGGGATTTTTGATAATAATGACGATAAGGATGATTACGATGAGTTCTTAGCACCAAACTGCTAATGGCGAATTTTATTGCTTCATGTGATATCATACTATTCAACCTTTTTTTTTTTAGAGTTGTAGAGAATTTATGAGGAAAATAATTTCGAATTCACATCATATAATGACTATAATGTACACAGGTACTGAATAGTAATAAAATTGTAATGTCTTTTGTTAACGACGTATCACGTCTTGCAGTAAATTCCAACAACGACATTCAATAGTAAAATATCCAGTTTGTATCTTCACACTCGGATAATCTACAAGTATACATACATAAAGAAGAGGTTTTGTATTTGTCGCGAGAAACGCTATATACATTATATTGGTTTTCTAATAATTTCTTCAAACCGACCTATCATTCAAGATAAATAAATACTGATTGATCAAGTTCACATACTCTTGATACAGCCCACCTATATGTCTAGAATTTTTAAAATGAGATCACTGACCTCACAAAATAGTCGCACACTCAAGACTGACTCAACCATCGTTAAACTGCATTGAACGAGGCGTATAACTTTTTTAACAACGTTCTTCGATAAATTAAAGCTTCCATTTATAAAACCATTCATGCATAAAGCCAACTAACTGTTTTCCAAGTTTTCTTTTAAACAAAAATCGTTTCATTTTTTATAGTTCGACTTACTGTGTAACAGTTATACTCATAAAAATGTTACGCTTATTTATTTTCGAAAAATTAAAGCTTTGTGGGATGTTAATACATATCCGGAGTTGCATTACGTCATGTAAAATTGCTAATGCTCATTTTTATAATCATTTCCTGATCACCTACGTGATTTTCCTCGCGAATGTGATTTTCGCAGAATTTAGGAAATTATTTTCAAAAATAAACTGGATGCGATTTTCAGGTTCATCCAATCCTTTATATGTAATCATCAATCTCCAAGAAAGTGTTTACCTAAGGGGCTTAATTGGCGCTCGAACATTTCTCTTGTACAGGTTTGCCAAACATATTTTTCTATATTTAGCTATCGTCGGAGGTCGTTGAGTCAATCGATCCGATAAACGTTTACTCTTCCTAAAACTCTATTCATTTGTTACATTTTGAAATCGAACTCTACAGACTACAGATTCACTTCTATGAAGTGCAATTTTCACTAGACAATTAACTAGACAAAGAGATAAGGAAATTTAATGTTTAAAAAATTAATTATATTTTATTAAAAAAAACGGGCAAATATTTATTTTCCTAATACAGAGTTCAAAACATGCGGAATGACGCAGAAGGCGATTATTTTTATGAGTCAGAAGCTGCTTAAGAGTTACGCTAAAGACCGGTGAAGTAGATATTCTATTCAAGTATCATCTGAATCGTACTTAAACTTGAAAAACAATGAATCTATCGAGTTGGGAAACAAAGAGTACAACTTGTTGTCAGCCACCCGTTATAGATAAACTGATCTCATTCGAAGTAAAAGAACAATAGACTGCACTGTTGAACGTATAACAAGAAACGTTTCTCTATGTCATGGACACCTGTTCTTCCATGCGAAACCTTTTTCCATTTAAGGGCTTAGAGACAAATAAAATCCTCAACTTGTAACCGATCTATAAAATTCTATACAGTAAAAAATCTCAGATATCCTAAAAATGTCAAGGAACAACGATAACCTTGATGTTTCTGCATTATTTTATTTTCTTTTTTATTCCTTTGAAATTGGAAGTCAGTTTTACTTGGGAGTGATTGATAATCCTTGCTGCAATGACTGTAATAACGCATCCATTAACATTGTCAAAGAACAATGGAATTGCTGTCGTCAAATTGTAATCATTGTGGTGAACATTCATTATGTCACAATTATTGCTTTTGACCAAGTTCAATTCGCCCACGTATTTTGAATGAAGCAACTTTTCGAGTGGGATAAAAAGCTCGGATAATATTTTTTGTTATTCTTATTCAGAGTCTATATTCTCTAAATCTGAATTAGTAAGAAGTTACTAATGAAATAGTGCCGATTCGTTTACTAATACACTTTAGTAAGAATTTTTACTATCAATTAGTTAAAAATTACTAATTCATAGTAAAAAAGTACTAATTCATTTAGTAACGGTAACTAAATCAATTAGTGAGCTTTACTAAATGAATTAGTACTATTTTACTGTGAATTAGTAGTTTTTAACTAATTGATAGTAAAAATGCTTTCTAAAGTTTATTCGTAAACGATTCGGCACTATTTCATTAGTAACTTCTTACTAATTTAGATTTAGAGAGATAAGTAAACTTTATTGAATGCACTCTAATGATGTGCTGATAATGAAAATGTTATTTCATGAAATTTTCCGAGTGCATGTGACAGCGAAAGATAAAAGTTTGCAGTTTTAAATCTGAGGAGACAGTGTAGCATTTAACGATTAGTTGGTTGAATTGGACAACAGATCTCCGGTTAGTTTGCCTTCCGCTTTCGCTCGTTACGGGAATTTAATTTCGCGAATGAATCACGAGTCGTCCCAGCAAATCGCACGTACACTAAATCGGCTTGTCAGAATGTAGTATTGGCCGCATAATACTGGGTTTTCACCGACTACCTTTCACTGGCTGCACACCTACGTTCTACACAAATACATTCGCGCATTGACGCGCAATCCTGCTCAGAGCGCACCTATAGGCAATGCACTTTTTATTAGGATAAGCACGATTGGAAAATTGCAGGGAATCCATAGCAAACGTGATAAAGAAGTAGGCATCACTTCTTCGGCCCCTATTTCATTTAGGGAGTTTCAGGGTGGCCATGACATGTCAAGGAAGTCAGGAAAAAAAATTTGTCAGGGAAGCTGCAAATCACGTGTATTCAAGTCTTGTGTAATTCATATATATGTTCATTGATATTTTGTACATCTTATATATAGAGTTGTCTATACATGAAGACAAAGTCCAAAACTATCATTGTTTACTTCCGCTGCAAGAGCGTGACGGAAGTACTTGTTAGTCAAGTTGACAGTTCTATGCATGAGTCACAATGATCGAGACACTATAAAAAGTGATATCGCTTCAGAAATTAAATTAGTGTAGGTCCAAACCCGTTTATGGAAAATAAAAACTTGACGGTTTCATGAAGCTTGAATAGGTTCTCGGATTAGCAGAGATGAACTCGAAAGCAAAAGATGGACTTTATTGGTGAATCCGATATACATAATTATGCATAATATATAAGATTTCCACGAATTAATGAGCTTTCATAATTTCCAGGCTTTGAATTTTTGAGTGGAACTGTAGAAAGGATTTAAATATTGAAATCTCCAACATTTCTGGTATTTCTTGTGTTTTGTCAAGTTGTCTACAGAAAAATAATTAATGTTTATTAGTAAATATGCAGTTATTTCTGATTGAGTTTAATCTTGTACATATTCTGCAATACATCAAGTATTTGTGGATAGTAGTGTGGAGGTCAAAAGTGGATCAAGAGTACGTTTCCACTTGATTCGATAAGCGGAGATATCATGTCACCGATTACCGCGATCGCATCATCACCTCGTGAATTCGATGATAGTAATTCATTCTTGAACATATTATGTATATGAATTTATTCATATTCAGATTAAATTCGATGTTTGTCTTCCAAAAGTATATTAACCTTGAATCATCGGTAAAAAAGAGTACATGTCTGCAAAAACTCGTTAAACAATGAATGAACATAATTCTTGTTTTATTGTTCTACGTTATCGAAAGCTGTCGTTCTATTATCTCTGAAAATAAGATAAGAACACATAACCTGCACAAATTTCAAAAATCATGAGAGAAAAGTAAAAAACAATGACTGGAATCTTGCATTCAACGAATTTCCCTTTTTGTGACGCAAATTGTAAATTATCATTTTAAATCATCATTTCTTGTCGTTGAAAAGAGTACACTTTCAGTAAATATTCAATGAAAGGGGAACAAACCCTCCCTTTTGATTACAAATTGATAAATCGTTCACATTTTCTCGATTTCCACGTAATGACAATAATTTCAGACTCGGGGTTGGATTTATGATGAATGCATATGGGTATTTTGTAAGACGAAATAGCTCGTGTGAGGTAACGGCGCCTGTCTTCTTCCGCACTCTTACAAGACCATAAATTCGATGAGACTTGTGTTAACATACAAACAGGAGGACGACTCACAGCAAATAGAAAATTTCCTCTGGATTGTTTCAATGGCGCGTTTATATTTCCTTCGTGAAACGAGATTTTGTTCCGAGTGAAATTTAAAGGCTCTAACTAGCCTTTGTGAAACATGTTTCCTTATAAGACTTGTATAATTAGTGCATCGCTAATACGTGTTAACAGTCGTGAAACGTTGATCCCCCCCGTTGTGCACAATGCACACACTATTCCAACGGTACTCGTACCACACACCGTAAAATTTTTTCAGTCCTAAATGAGGAATGAGGAGCGAGATCTAAATGCGGTTCTAATGACGTGCCGAGCGAGTAAAATTAGATTTCATGATCACTCTTCCAACCAGGAAGTTAAGCTTATCCAATAATGGAATATTATTCTTGATTAGAAATTATAGAAATCTTTAGCAATCTAATCTTCATCGCTTAGAATTTGGAATCTTCATAAGCAGGGTGTCTACTGTGCGGGAATCTAAGGAAATCCGGGAATTGTCCGAGAATAAAAAAAATCTGGGAATTGTCCTTGATTTTATTTTTGATGCGGGAATCTTTTGAAATTTTTTCAATTATTTTCAAATCCTTTAAAAAGAAACTTTAAAATCCCGTTAAATCTCCACATTTTTACTTTGAGTTATTAAAATAAAAGTTCTGCTTTAAAACTAAGTTTTTTTCTGAGTGTATTAATTCCTTAAAATCGCTTGTATTCTTAGAAATCCTATAAAATTTCTTGAAAATCCTTCAAGCCATGTAATTCTTATATATCCGTTTCCTATACCTTACGGGCTTCCATTTCTTCAGGCACCTCACTTGAAAACAAATAGAAAAAATGAATTTTAGCTGATAGATAAACGTTCTTTATCGCTTTCTTTACGTTTATTTGCTTATTTGCTTTTTTTTTTAATTTGATAACTGAAAACCTGAAATATATTTATCAGCGCCAAGTCACGTAACTTATACATAGCCTTAAACTTCTGAATTGTTTTGAAACATGCTATCGTATAAAAGGGACCTTATATTAAGCGGGTATTAGAGATTTTTGTGACTTAAGCAGTTATGGCAGCTTCATGCAAAATTTTCCATCCACATCTGAAAAATTGAAAATATTTCTAAGCATTAAAATTCCTTCCATTGATAGACGAAGAGTACGTGAAATGCATTTCGATCTTGCTGGTCGGCAGGTCAAAGCAAAGAGTTTCTTGAATCCGGTTGATTGGTTGATTCTAAACACGTTTTAGTTTCAGTGACCTGGGCTTTGTTTGAATACACGAGTTTTCCACTTAACAATTGACTGTGTGACAGATGAATTACTTCTGTAATCTGAGGGAAACTTTTCTAGTTTATTGCGACCAGTTACGACATCCCACATATGACCTTTTCGCGCCCATACTTTCAGTTGGATTACAATTCCAATTCAAAGTTAACGGAAAAATTTCTAGGACAGTCACAAACTTCATTTCCTGCCTTATCGTTTACAGGATTCGAAATAGAAGACAGGAATGAAAAAAAAGGGGGAAAAAATTATAAATCAAGGAAAAGGTGAACCTGATTTTAAAGTTATGTAGGTTTCCATTCATGTCGATAATAAACCGGATTAAGACGCTTGGTTGATATTAAGTCGAGAGAGAGTTAATTTTTCTGGTTTGTGGAAATTTTTGTAACGTGACCTTCAGCGATCATTTGTCTCGGATTTTTATTCGGCGCTATATAGAAAAGAAATGAATCAGTAATCGCTGCAATACTCATCAGTTGTCATATGTATCTATATTAGCAGGAGCACGTAATAGCTGATGAATCCCAGAAATCAGCCACACTTGTCCTTTAAACAACCGGTAAATGATTTTTAATCATTAACATCTTGTGCGTATCAATTTTCCGAACTTATATGCTAAGTTTATTATTGCTTATAGTATTTTTGAAAAGCTTATAACATACCAAAATACATTCATCTGATAAAAGGTGTTGAAAAAGAAAGAATTCTTTACGTAAATAGATATAGTATATAGTTTTCTTTACATTAGAAATCAGTTGAGAACTGTTTTTCTATCGAAAGCTTAGATTAATCTGGAGTAGAGCCAGGATAAATTCTCAGTAAAATTGCTGGGAAGACCCGATAGTTCAGAACCTTCAGCAGCTTAAGTTCAGCGATTGAAGGTATCAACGACTGAGAAATGAGGCTTGTGCTAAACTTATCTTTTTAAGCCTAGTTCATTGTATCAAGTTACGGATTTAAACCCAGCTTATAACGTAAAATTAGACTGAACTTAAGATAAATATTATGACGCTTAAGTATTTGTTCCAGTAATGTAAACATTATAATTTTTGAAATCTATGATAATTATATATCGTGTTATTAATATATCATTCCTCAAGTTTTACGAGTAAATTTGGTACCAGATTCCATGTTTAGAATCTAACTTAATGGCCTAGTAGTTAATAAACGACGATGTAATTCGGTTTCTGTGTCAAGACCTGTTTAACCTTTTATTGATATGTAACAGTGTTTACAGTCAAGTCGAGGACTTCGTCAATTAAAATACAATAGGTTCAATTAATCAAGAATCACGTAAGAATTTCGAATTTAACCTTGATTTTCCTGAATTTTTTCTATTATACTCTTTCTTTTTCGATTTGCCTAATATATACTTATTATTAATATCAACTCTTCGAAACATTACTATTTTCTCAAGAAGCTTAATATTTCCTTAAATGGAAGTTTCTTTCTCTTATTATTACGGAACAACTGTTACATATTTTTGTTTGCAATATTGCAAAAAGTTTTTAAAACATTTGCTCATTTACACAATGAAATCGTTACATGATAATTAGTCATGCAACATTCGTACGTGTTAAGCTATGTCGAATAATGCATTAGGTTTCATGAGTTCTTTCAAGGTTTTAACAATACTTACTCGTTTCACTTGTTTTACAGTGTAAAAAATCTCGAGGTGATACTGTACCTCTAACAGAAAGGAATTGAAAATTTAGTAGACATCCTGTTTTTAGGACGTTATTGGATTCGAGATCCACAAATGTCAACGTTACATAATATTTCAGATCATCAATTAGATGATGCTTCAGTTTCCGATACAGTTTGTAAAGTAATTGCATATTTTATCAGCATTCTGATTAGAATTTGAAAAGCTGGTTGATTTCATCGTATGTATACATACATGTATTTCATCCACTCAAAAAAATGCCTGGTTAAGTTAACTAGAATTTTGGGTTAAATATACCCTAACTATTTTTTCTGGTTAAAGTGACCAGAATTCTGGTTGATTTAACCAGCATTCTAGTTGTTTTAACTAGAAATTCTTATTAAAATAATCAGAATTCTGGTTACTTTAACCAGAAAAAATAGTTCGCGTATGTTTAACCCAAAATTCTAGTTAACTTAACTGGCGTTTTTTTTGAGTGTCGGGGATAACTGAATTGTTACAATGGAACCATGAAAGGGAAGGGAAGCCTTGCACTGAGAAAAATAGATTGTATGGTTTATGATCTTGGAAGGTTAACTATGGGATAGCGATCTAGATATATTAAACCATACAATCTGGATGTTAAACCGTATAATCTAAATGTTAATTGATGCTAATTTCTAAAATCCTGGATTATAAAACTCATAATCTAGATTATACGGTTTAACATCCAGATTGTACGCTTTAATATCTATAGATCGCTGTCCTAAATCTTACAATCTATTTTTCTCAATGTGCAGAATCTTTTTTTACGGAGCGTGCATTCTCTCGTTTGACAATTCGCGACGACGATTACGAAACCTTTTAAAGCAGAAAATAGTAGCATAGAACAGCTCTTTCTAACTGCAAAGAATCCATTGAAAATGTATGTTAATGTACCTGCTTCGCATCCAAGAAAATCTTAAAATCATCAGTAGGAAAGTACTACTACTTTCCTAATACTAAAAAAGAAATGGTTTTGTCACTAAAATCTTTTTCGAGTTACAAATTATTTAGAGTCATAAATGTCTCGAGGATATTTCTTGATAATTGCTGAATAATGGTGCATGAGTCAGCTTTACACGAAATGTTCACTGAACAGCGAAGAGGATATTTAAAATGACGAATGTTGCATATTTTTGAGCGACGATGAGTTTCGATTCTGAAGACAAATCGAGGACAAGTTATGCTTGTTTCTCCAGTTTATCCTTGACCGACTCATGTCTTTTTAGTGAAGAGCGAATATTGTACCTGATTCTAAAAAGTTTGTGCAAATGACCCAGGGTTGATAATATTAGAGCTGGTGCTTCAAACTCGCTCCGTCCGATGGCGTTGGTTATTCAATCGAAGAAAAAGTAAGGAGACAAAGAAACTCGGTATCTTTTAATGGAAAATAATTATTGCTTCTCAGATAAGCGATATCAAGTCTCTTGTTTAATTCCCACTCGATAGATGGCGATCGATTGAAGACTCATTCAAGGTTCTTATAGAATCTTTCATTTGAAATATTTTCTCATTTTTCTCTTTCAAAGTCATTTAATTGAGATTCTATTTCTGCATATTACGAAAAGAAGGACCGAATAATTGACCTAGTTGATGATATGCTAAAAATAAAATTGTCATTGGTATAACTGTCAACTTCCGGACAGGAAGTATGTATCGATTCCGATTACTCGCCTGACCGGCTACAAGTTTACCAACTACTACATAGTACAGGTCTTGTCGTTTCGTCAGAGGATTTACGGTGTGACGAACCCACGATTTACAATCAGAAAAATTGGTGGATAGAGTCAACCCGGAGATTTTACTCGCGTAGGATGAGGGTTTCCGCCTACCTGTTATAAATGAAATTTCTATAAAGAGGCAGGGACTCGATGATCCAAACTGCTGAAAGGGTGTGCGTCATTTGAAGACAATAAGCAATTTCTGAATTTTTAAATAACCAGCGTTCTTAGGTCTAATTTGTACTTTTCTTCCTGATGCATTTATCCATCAAGTTTCATGTCAAGATATAGCTAGAATTCTTAACAGCTAGACATTCCAACACATTCTAATAGCATTTTTACCCAGATTCAGGATTTGTGATGTACATTTTTTATGTACATTAGTACATATGTTGTACTAGTACTCTATATTTGTTCTCTACCGAAAAAAAAGACTCTGAAAAGAGTTCTTGTTCCGCCGGTCGACAAACTTCTCCAAAATCGGAAAGTAGTCTTCGATTCACAGCAATTGGATTGGCTCGCCATCGAAGCGTGTCTTCCGCGTGGTACGAAGTTTAAACCTTGAGATCGTTGATCGATCGGAATAAAATTGTGTCTAATAGTCCGTAGGGCGAGAGCAGGGTTTAGTAAGCTTAACAAGTTTAATTTGGTAGTAGGGTCGACCGCGAACGAGGAAACTTTCATTTTTATCCAAGAAAGAGAAGCGTGGGCGCTTGAGCGAGTTTCGTCGACAGACTGTAAGCATGTAACTTTCTAAGCGCGTGGCACGCAGTTAGTGTTCGACGTGCCTGTGTGAAGTATGAAATGTGAACTTGCTCGATCATACGTTCTTACAGTCTTACATATATGTCACATACACGCGATGTTCCTCCTCGATTCTTACGTGCGTTATCAGTACTCGCGCGAAAAGTGTCGCGCACACAGAATCATTGTCATTGCGAAATCGTAAAAAACTAGATCCAAGTAGCTCGTGCCAGTTCACCAGTAGATAAGCGTCATTTTCAAAGTTACAAGGAAACTTTTAGGTGGAATGTGCATGTGATCCAAGAAATCTGGGAAATTTTCTTACGTTAAAAAACACGAATCATGGTGATTGTGTGTACGACAAGAGAGTGAGTGCTCGTGAAAACACAGTGTGCCCTTGAAGTTGGAAAAAGCTATGCGCTGCCTCAAGGTTCAAGCATTCTAGCAAATATGCTCTTGAGGCGGCTTTTCGCTCTCTGTAACTCTGTTTAGTCAATTAGTTGCAACTATTCCGTTTTATGTACTTGAATTGAGCTGATTTTATGTAACACTAAGAAAGTTAGGCTGATGTTATACTAAAAAGGTCTTACATGTTGCGCTGAATATGGATGAATTGACCGAATATCCGAGCCTTGGTCAATCTCTTATTTCTGCTCATCCCGCTCTGAATCATAGATTACGTCATGACGGCGTTGCACCTTCCCTCCAGACATAAATTGCATTCCAAGTGGCTGTCGAAGCTGTTGTTGCTTTATCTGCATATTTTATGTCCATGCATTTTATATATGTATGTACTAATTTTGTAATTGTCGTTGATCATATAGAAATGAAATGTTTGTCAGTAGTCTATGCAAATCTTGCTCCATGTCCGTGAAATCGACCTTGACTGAATTCTGCAAGGCGGGCGCGATCATTTCTAAGAAAACTGGAAAGGTTTATTTTTTTTCAATTAAGAATAGTGTCAAGATAGTGGCAAATAATGTTTGTTACCTTTTAAACTTGAGCAACTGCAGCTTGCTGGTTTCCAATTTTGCGATTTATTCGCTTGAAAATTTCGCATACTGTCACTCAAGGATAAATATATATCCAATCCACCTAGGGCATATAATTGTGCCTCGGGTCTTGTTGATATTGATTCGGTGATGTAGGTTAGGTGAGACAGACTATGTGTTGTAATTGTTAACTCTCTGAAGAGAGAACCAGTGAGTAACCCAATTTTTGAATCGTGTGAATACCACGTGAATGTTTCGAACAACCCATATACGTCAACTGGCGTAATCTTTATTGTATATTCGCACACCTTCTTTCGCTCTTCCGCTTTCCTCTCTCTGTCCTCGTATGATGAACTGCTTAAAACACTTTTTCATGGGAAACTGACATGAAAATTGTACACAATAATTATTATTCTTGTGATTAAAATTGAGTGAGTTAAATTTTGTTAAAGTTTCCGTTTACAAACTGCAACTCCCATTTATGATTTAACAATAATTAAGGGAAAATTCGCCCAAGTAGGCGCAATCATTTTTAATTGCACGAGGGAAAACATCGTCCTGAAAAAGAGAAAAGCATGCAAAATTGTACTGTTACGTAGGCATTTCTGGTGTTAAATTGTTATTTTTAAATCTGGATATCTGCAGATATGAAATGAAATGCACTTGCATATGAAGAAAATTTTTTTTTCAAATTAGGCATTCGATAATGGCTCTTTGAACGTTATTACATTCAAAGAAAAGAGTTGTCTCCGCCTTGTTCTTAAAAGCGAGCTTAAAAGTCCCGTGATTCCATTTTATTATCAACTCTAGAGGGGAGATTAGTAAATTTATGGTAGAATTGTACTAGATTGACAAATTTATGATCGTAAATATTTTTCACACACATTATATTTTCATGGATGTGAGTCATTAAAGAAATTGATATTATTTAACAACACGGTTAAATGTTTTGTTTATCTAGAATCTTTTTAATTATGTATTACATTAGGAAAACTTGATGATGATAAGTTAGAAAATAAAATCTAAAAAGTAAATTCAAACAGACGAAGCTGAATAGGATATTTCCTCGAATATTTTTCTGTGTAAAAGTCACGTTATTTTTAAATTTCCCAGAACACGTTTTTGAACCTGTTACGAACCTGCTCTCGAATTGACGGGAATATTTTTGTGCGCCAGCCAAAATAACGTCACTCTGTAGGTCATCGACCATTTACTCCCAGTAAGAAATCCATTCTATTGTTTCTAGCGAGCAGGATGTCTTTAGAAACGTTAGTTTCTCCGTGAATATGAACTTTTTGTTACATTTCAAGTTTCTAACTTTGCGGGTTTTGAAGCTTTTATAATTCTGATAGCAAGAGATACGGTTATAAGATAACATGTTCAACTTTCATATGCAGTTTTTCTTTTGTTTAATGCGGGAGAGAGTCCGTGTGTAAATTATCAAAAGGAGCAAGTTTAGTTTCTCCAGTTTTTTATCTGAACGATGAATAATAATTAAGAATAACTTGATATAATAATGAAGAAGTGAACGCCTGGATGATTCCTGTGAGAATCAAATTCGCTTACTAAGATTGGAATCTTACTTCTTTTTATTTCGCGCTTGGATGCCCAAGGTCTAGAACCTAGTACTTAGGGCTGTACATATTTGTAAAG
>CAJFCO010000090.1:3503589-3571635 GCA_904066015.1 Synergus gifuensis | reverse complement strand
TATATATAAAGTAGAAGACTATCAGAACTTTTGTGGGATTGAAACCAAGATTGCCAAAAGCGAACTCCAATTATTATTATTTGAATTTGAAATCGTCCTCCAAATCGCCACCCTGAATTTGTAATTTTATAATTAGATTATTAATAACAGTTCAAATATTTAAAAAATAAATTGCTAGTTCCCCCCTATAATCTAACTAGTAATAATTCTTGAAGTTCTAATTTGGAAATTCTCACATTTAAAGAGATATTAATACTCAAGTACCCAAAAAAATTAAAATTCCCATATTGATTCATTTTCATTAAAAATAATTCTGTAGAGATGAAACTTGTAATACCTATTTTTATTTTTAATTGGAACAACATTTCTTAACACAATAGAATTGCGAAAAAATATTTCGTTCATTTGAACGTTCGAGACTTCTGGTACATTTACTCTTGACGATTTCCTATTCAACAGCATAATCAGCATAACAATCCTGATAATTGTAATAATTACAATAATTACGACAAAATTCAGTCACGAGATTCATTTTTCAGGGTGTAGTGAAAGCAGTTTGGGATTGTTAATGCTCGCTAAATAACTCGCGTGTCTATACCGTTCTTCAGACGAAATGCGAACTGGCGTAACAGATATATATATATATATATATATATATATATATATATATATATATATATTATACATAGCACATAGTGGTTGGTCAGGCGAGCGAAGAAGCCGATCAGCTGACCAGGCTGATGTTTTGTTGAGATGTATATTGCCATAATATAGGTACATAGATGTATCTACAACCCCCGCTCCTAGCAACGCATGCGCCTTTCTTTTTCAACCTCAAAGGAGAGCATAGGGTGGTAAATCCCATAAGGGTGGTTCGCGCAGTTTACCACGCTGACGGGGGTGGCGGCACGTATTGATTCTCTTTTCATCCCTTGGCCATTGCCAGCAGTCGTTTCGGGGTTGCTGACGCCGACGACATCGTTCTCCTTACATGGGGACTTCTTCGACACCATTTTTGTCCTCGCGTTCGCGCTGATAAAGGACTCAATAAATCGGAAAAAAACTGGAGAGAAAAACTAGAGAGAGAGATAAGAAAACTAGAAAATGTGGATCAACTCTGCATCCTTTGAAGAATCAGTTCGATTCTAAGAATGAAAAAGTATCTTCGCTAGTCTGGTGGATCTCTTCTTTAAGGGATGGTCAGTAGAGCTTGGAGAAAAATGAAAGTCATCAAAGTCGTGACATCGAAAGCCTTCTTGCAGGGGGTGGTTTCTGACCTGACTGATGAAGTAGGAGGAGTGCACTTTCGTCAATCTACTGGTTAGCCAAGCGTGCGCTTAACGTTGTTGCTGAGGGTCTTTGAGCGACCTCGCCTCGAATGAAGTTCAAACAAGTCTGGAATGGAAAACTTGATTTCAATTTTTCCTGGTGAAAAGTGCAGATGGGATGTTATTTTTGGATAAAAAGAAAGAAAAAAAAACTGGAGATTATGATCCGGAGTCTGAAGTGTTTTGGGGCCGAGGAATCCATAGATGGGATTAAATGGGAGTCGAAGAGAAAGGAGTGTCTTTGAGCTTGCGTGCCTCCAGAGAGATCGAGGATCTCGATTTGTGGGTAGTGACCGATCGGAGAGTAAAGATGATCCTGTGGAACTATTTTTCGAAAGTGGTGGAATATTCTCTAGCTGTGATTTTTAGCAGGCTGGTTTTCGAAATTCTTACTGTAAGAAGTAGACTGGGAGAAAGGATATCGTCTTTAATATTGGAGAGAGTAAGATTTGGGGCTCTTCATTTTTGGATTAATAGGATGTTTGTAAATACTTTTCATTTAGTTTGGAACTTTGGAGAAACGGTTTCTTCGTTTTGAGATTGATGGTGCGAGCTTGGAATATTTAGTTAGATATGAACTGAAAGTTCTTGGAAAAAGTGGGACAGGGAACGAGGAAATAAAACTAGAGCAATGAACTCATGAAAAATAATATAAAATTCCACATGATTTACAACCAGAGGACAATGAATAAATTTTGTAATTATATTTACAGCCAATCTTTTGGCGAATTTTTTCCAGGACCCTTTTTTGAAATGCAAATGTAATGCAAGGGTTGGGCTTCATGTCGATCTTTGAGGGAGGAGACTAATATTTGCATACAAGTAACAAGACTCCCAGTAGAATTCAAATCGAAACTCGATGTTAGCTTGTTCAAATACGAGTCTTTCCCCTATTTCACTGTTTTCCGTTTCTTGAGAATTTATCTTTTTTCCCCTTTGTTCAACAAAATCCTCTGTTCCCCATTTATTTTGTTAAAAATCCATTTTTCATTCAAAACAATCCCAATTTTGGGATATTTTGAGAGTATTTTGGATATTTGTAAATGTAAAATTAATTTACATAAAAACCAGAACCTACTTTTTCCCATAGGGACTGTGAGGCCTGAAATTGTTATTAAGCTTATTTCTCCTTTTAAATTACACTTTTTTTCCCTCAAGGGCACCAGTTTTGTTCATTCAGTTCAATGATTTATTGAAGATTGCATAAAACTGGCTAATGAATCACTCTTGACTAAAAAACTTGTTTATCTCGAAGCTCCTTGAAGTGTATATTAAATAAATTTGCATTTCTTTTCACCTAGAAAATAAGTAGGATAAGTTAATAAATAAATTGATTCCAAGCTCGTATCTAAATTTTGGTTTTTTTGATCTAAAGTAAAGAAAATTTATACTGCTAAAAGTACAGCTATGGAACTAAATCAATTTTTGTTTTCATTAGCCAAAAGTGAGATAGGTTGTTCATAAGATTCTTGATAAGTAATTTTCTGGGAATAAAGCAATACGGGTCAAACTGGCGACCTCCAAAGTAGCGGCAGCTTCTTCGTGCAAGATGGTCACTCGTGGCCTTTTGCGGGTAAAGTTATAATTTTTTAACACCTGCTGATGTTTCTTCTTTTTTTAATATCATTATATGCAATGTATACGTATGGTGAGATAGCAATGAAGGTTTCTTGGAACGTGCTCGAGAAATTCTTTAAGTGAATGACGTATCACGACACACCGGTGTCTGAGGCACACTCGGTAAACGGGTTTTATTGCTTAAAAGAAAGCAAAAAACTGCGCATGTAAATAAGCGAATCGAAACTCGACTCCGAGCCGTTTTAGGAGAATCAAATTACTCGCTTTTTACGCTCCAATTGCATTCTTTGAACCAAATTTACCGAATTCTTACTACTTTACTGAAAGCGGTTCTGTAAAATGATTATTCTGGATAAGTCGACATTTCTCGAAAGTTTCGAATCTTTGCATTCAAATATTTTCCGTTGAAGAGTGATGAAATCATGCTCTATACTCAAAATTCAATTTCCTCATTATACTCAACAAATATTATAAATAGATATTTTTTTGATCTGTAGCGATACTCAATTTTTAAATAGAATTATGGATACAGAGCGAAAAAATTCTTAGTGTTAATCTTTTTTTCGTAAAATGAAGAGATGAAATTTTGAGATAAGAACTTGGACCCAACGGCCAACACTCTTAAAGGAATATGTACCAGTAAAAGGTTTAGTGGAATTGTTGAGGAATTTTTCAAAGAAGGATTTTCCTTCAGTAGTTTAATTATCGATTCTGATTAACGAGGTTCTAAGTTTAGAATTATAAGCTTTGGAAATTAAAATAATTTCCTCGGACATTTAAAAAGATATGATAAGAGATAAAAGATAGTTTATAAGTCTGAGACAACAGAAGCAACCTTTTGTGACATTGTAATTAGTTAGTGAAACAAATTAATTATTTTATGCAATAAGTTGGCACATTTTTCACATACAAACGGAATATTCATTTTTTTTTCTGTTTTTCTTTTGATTCAGACTGGAGATGGCGTGGGGGTGTCGAGTGGTGGAGGTGGTCGACTATCTTCAAGGAGTCGGACCTCCGAAGAACCTCACATCGGCAAGTACAAGTTGTTAAAGACCATTGGTAAAGGAAACTTTGCCAAGGTGAAACTTGCCAAACATGTACCCACGGGGAAGGAAGTAGCAATCAAGATAATAGACAAGACGCAACTTAACCCTGGTAGTCTTCAGAAGGTAATATCACAAAAGAAAAATTTGTTTAACTATTATAAATCGAGACTATTAAGAATATTTTATTTTATTACAATTGTCCAAGAAGTCAAACATTATTTTCTGAACTAGCAATTTAAACTATTCTTTGGACATTACTTAAAATTTTTTATGACTTCTCGAAATTTCACCAAAATTATCAAGTAATTATTTCTTGTTCCAGTTGTTCCGCGAAGTGAGGATAATGAAAATGCTTGATCATCCAAACATAGTGAAGCTGTTCCAAGTCATTGAGACTGAGAAAACGTTGTACCTGGTGATGGAGTATGCTAGTGGTGGAGAAGTATTCGATTACTTAGTCCTGCATGGCAGAATGAAGGAAAAAGAAGCGAGGGCGAAGTTTAGGCAAATAGTGTCAGCCGTGCAGTACTGCCATCAAAAGAAAATAATTCATAGAGATTTAAAAGCAGAAAACTTGTTACTGGATAGTGAAATGAATATTAAAATAGCCGATTTCGGATTCAGCAATGAATTCACTCCGGGAAACAAATTAGATACATTTTGTGGTTCTCCTCCTTACGCGGCACCAGAATTGTTCCAAGGTATGCAAAAAAAATTGTCGAATTTATAAGCGACTGAACGTAAGAGATTCAGTGTGAAAAGACAGAAAGACAGAATTGATATTTTAATATTATTAATTCTGTCAGTTTTTTATAATTAGATTCAGAATTGATAATAATTTCACCTTATTATTCCAGGCAAGAAATATGATGGTCCTGAAGTAGACGTATGGTCGTTAGGAGTAATTCTCTATACATTGGTGTCCGGCTCCCTGCCATTTGATGGCTCAACACTGAGAGAATTAAGGGAAAGAGTACTGAGGGGGAAGTATCGCATCCCATTTTATATGTCCACCGACTGTGAAAACCTCCTGAAAAAATTTCTCGTCCTCAATCCGACGAAACGGGCCTCGTTAGAGGTACGTGGCGATAAGGTTCGAACATATTTTGTATCTTTGCTATTCTCTTTCTAGAATAGTCAAGATTCTTTCCTGAATTTGTTCATGAAACCTCCAAGTTACAAACAATTACTGCATTGCCTATACATTCTCTAGAATTTATAACTTATTTCAAGATTGTCCTTTTTTGTTTTAAAAAAATCCTAGCAGTATGTAAAAAATAAATATTAATAGTACTTTTATTATTTTCGTAGATTGAATAGCTATTTTATTTTGTTTAATGAAATTCATATTTTACTTTAATTCCAAAAGTTTTCGTAGGAAATTATTGAATGTAGGGCACGAATTTTACAAGTTGAAGTAAAAAAAAACACATTGAAAGTAATTTAAGTGAACGCTTTATATGATTTTTTTGAATTGCAGAATATTATGAAAGACAAGTGGATGAATATGGGATATGAAGACGATGAATTGAAACCATATTTAGAACCAGAACCTGACTATAAAGATCACAAGAGGATAGGTGAGTCTGCCAGTATGTACATAACACTTACTACTTTGTTGTTTATATTGCTTAGTGCACCTTGAATTAGACACTCTGCTTCTAGTATAACTAAATTAAAGAGAAAAAAAACGTTTTGTTCTATCGATTCATTTATCCTCGAATCTTTTTCTTGAAGCAATATTCTATAATTGATTGAAAAACGTTGACTAACATTCCTCAAGCTATTTTTTCCGAATGTTACTAAAAATAAAGCGAGAGTGTCTACATTGCTACAGTTCTTGAAATTCAAGAACCGTTGACAATAAATGGTTGTTAATTGTAAAATTTGAGATATATCAATCATATTTTTCAAATAAATATATTCTATTAAATAAATAAACAAATCTTACAAAACTTTAGAGAATTTTTAAAGTTCATACACTTTTTAAGATTGTTAAATATGATCTGATATATCTTTGCATGTAAATTATTCACAGGATGGCCACTGATCAGAAAAACTGGGAATTAACCTTGAATTTTGAGTACCGAAAAAAAGCCGGGAAATAACCGGAAATTTTTTTGAAAACCGGGATTATGTTACATATTTAATTAATTGTTATTTTTATGAAAGACTTATTACTCGAATTTTGAATCTACATCAAATTTCAAAATTTTAAAGGATTTAGAAAGATTTCAAGGGATTTCAAATGTTATAATGTCATAACTATATAATGTCATAGTAACTCAATTAATATTCAATAATTAATATTACAAAATTTTGAAGATCAACCTGGAAAAATATAATTTTTTACAGGGAAATCGGGAAAAGCCAAGAATTTTCCCTGAAATTTGAGTGGTCATCCTGATTCAGCAAAGACGGGTCCTAATTGGATTTTTAAATAAAATATTGAAATTTACGATTGAATATCAAACTTGACATTGAATATTCCATAAGCTTTTTGATTAATAATTTACACCCGTCTTTGTTATTAGAATTAAAATTAAAAGTTACCATTCGGCAAAATTTCTTTTCAACTTATATCAGACTTGAGTTAAAGAATTAATTTACTTATAAATCTAATCACAGAAGAAATTTTCTCTAAGACTGATTAGAGTAGTTTAAAAAAAAAATTTTAAGGCGAGAGAAATTTTTTGCCAATTGAATAGAATATTGCATGCTAAAACATAATAAATTAAAAAGAATTTGATTTTGATCTAATAAACTGTCATGCTGATTGTTACTAAAAAAAAGTTTGTTTGAATTGAATGCAAATAACGAATTAATGAATTTTAATACCATTAAAGAGTATCGTGAAGTAGATTTTAAAGAAAGAATTTAATGATCTAGTAAATTTGATCATATATGACAGAAGTTTAAATGAAATTAAAGTTAAATCAAATGAAAGTTTGAATATCGCTCATTTCGAAAGTCCTGTAGGTAAATATATCTAAACGAATAAGCAACCAACTTTATTAGATGTGACTATGCGTATTGCAACTGTGTGTTACAGAGGCGTTAGCGATTATGGGATATTCGAGGAGTGAAATCGAGGACTCATTAGGACAAGCAAAATACGACGATGTGTTTGCCACTTATCTGTTACTCGGAAGAAAAACGACTGATGTGAGTGTATTATTATTTTATTTTAAAAATACTGTTCTTTGCATTTATCATTTGAAAAACATGAAGATATGGAGGTCTTCCTGTAGTTTTGTCTTCGTAGATTTTACTTATTAATCTAATCTATTTCCATTTCTAGCCTGAGAGTGATGGTTCGCGATCTGGTAGCTCGCTGTCTCTACGTAACATTCCACCGCAAGTTAGTTCGGGTGGAGGTAGCGGAAGTGGAGGTGCAGGTGGTGCAGTTCAGAGCCCGTCGCATCGAGGAGTTCATCGTAGTAGTTCTGCAACTAATCCTAAACCCAGTAGAAGGGCTTCTTCCGGTGGGGAAACTCTCCGTAAGTTTTCAATAAATCCCCAATAGCTTACTTTTGAAACTAAAATTCGAATTCTATCTACATCTTTTCTAATCTAATTTATTTTTAGGTGGAGTCCCAAGCCCTGGCAACACAACGAATCATAATCATGCTACCACCGTAACCGGTGGAACGGCAGTTGGAAGTGGCGGTAGTAATTTCAAAAGGCAAAATACCGTGGACGCAGCTACAATTAAGGAAAATAGCGCTCGTGTCGCTGCATCTAGACCTTCTGCTCCCAAAAATAGTCCTGGCCAACTTGATACGAGTGAGTTTTCTTTTTTGATTAACGCCGAACGACACTCGATATTCTATACGAGAAACTTGGTACAGTTTTGTCGCTTTCTATCTGCGGTAAGGTTATGGCTTTTTCTTATTTGCTGTCCTTTCTACCCGAAATCTGATTCAAATCCTTTATTTAATCTTTTTTTATCATTATTCAGAAGTTAACTTTCGTCCAAGCTTAAACATTCCATTGTCAATCACTAATCACTCCCTCATGATTCTACGTATATAAAACTGAATGTATTTGAAATCATTTAAAATCTCTTAAAATCCCGAACAATTCTGGCTAAATTTCTGCTAGTATGTTATATTTAATAAATTAGGAGTCATTGAAACAATTGAATTTACTTGCCTAATTAAATTTGACTCTCTGAATACATTTACTTTTAATTTGGAAATTCATATTGCAATTGGCTTTCTATGCATGATCTGTAAGTTATTTAATTGAATATTATGATTCACAATAAATCTTAATTTATTATAATCTTATTTTAATGAATCGTCTAAATTTGATCATTTTCTAATTTTTTTTTTCTTTATTGAATATTAAGTAGTAAATCTGAAGATTTGAGATGAAGACTTGGGTTGTGGGATTGTTTTTTCCCTTGCCCTAATCATCTCATCATTTGTATCGTCATTTTTTTTTATTTGTACATCATATCCCCGCTTTGTTTTGTGTTGGATCATATCTAATGAGTCTTGCAGTGTCAATGTTTATTCAAGGCGTCGGAACGAGTCCTGGAGGCAAGACCAGAGTTGGGAAGAGCAACACGATGAACGCCGGGGTTGGAACTGTTCGAACATCTACTACCCCGGCTGCTGGATCCATCGGTCGACGCAGCACTATCTCCTACGATCAAGCTAAGACTTCTTCGTCTACAGAAAGAGCCAACGATGTGCCCAGGTACAATAAAAAAAACCCTTTTTATTTAATAATTGACCAAATTTTTGTTAATTAAATTCAAGACGAAATCGGAGGATAGTCACCTTCAAAATTCTAAAAAGCACTTTAATCTCTTTAATTCTTTAAAGTCTTTTGGATTATTTTTGAGCACAAACTGGAATTATTAAAGATTAAGATATTTTAAGACATTCTATTATAGAATACAATGGAAACTGTTAGAATTTCTGGAAGTGATTATATTGTACAAATGTTAATACAGCAAGATATTTTTACTATGTTTTTTAAAAAAAAGCTCGTCTGTTTTAACAAGTTTAATTGTACTAACAAACTAGATAACATTAGCATAATATACGAGAAGTACATATATACAATAATATAAAAAGTAGAAAAAACATAATATGAGTAAGTTTGAAATGGAAAAAAAAAATATTAACAAGAAAATCTGTCATTGAAACCAAAAATGGTTATTTGTTTGCTGCATCGCTCTAGCATGCTGGCTGCTGCCTGAGACTCATTAATTACAGATTCCTCACATTTAAAGGCTGACAGATGTATATAAAATCGACTATTCCGATACCGTTTCAAATACACAGATGCTTCTTATCTTGCTATTTTAAAAATCCTTAGTTGTATTTACAGATTTACACAGTTTCTCTGTTATAAACAATTTTAGAATTAGGTTTGCAAACACGAAACTGAAACAGACATAACCATCCATTCATTCGTTTATTCATTCATTCATTTACTCATTCATTAAAATGTAGATAATATCATTTTAGGCAGAAATCACAATCATTCAATTCATACTCATCATTCTTTCAAGGGATTCGTATTAGTTTTTTTTTTTTTTTTTTTTTCAGATTTATGATATCCTTAAAAACTTCTCAAGTTTTTCAGCTATTTAAAGATTCTTATGTCGTAAATTTACTATTTGAAAAGTAGGTAGTTAATCATTTAAGATTCTTGATTATTCTTATTATTAAACTTACGTAATTTTTACTTTGAAAATCAATAGAGTCATTAACTGAAAAGCACATTGGAGGGAAGGTTAGGTAAAGATTAAATTGGGTCAAAAGAAACGAAAATACACTCGACATCCGCAATTGGTGACTATTGCGGGGGCAACTGTTTCGGATTTGGAGACTATTGCGGAAGTCGAGTGTATTTTAGAAATCAATTCTCTCAAGCATTGAAAACTTCTTCTTTTGGTATTTTATGATCAAATTGATTTCCTTCGACCTATTAAAGTATCGTAAACCCCAATAACACTGCTACAAATCTTTTTTGTTCTGACGTGACGCGTATTAAACTAACGCCTCAAAAACGTATTCTATTTAAAGCTAAAAACTAAGCTAAAAACTTCTCTAAAATATTGCTGTAATATGTAGATTGTGAGAATTATATTTTTAAGGGATTTTAATTCATTTTAAGGAATTTTAAATGATTTTACCAGATTTAAGGATTGCCCCAGATGACGGTAGAGATTGTAGTTAGAAACCTAAAATAGAAACGTAGGGATGGGGCGCATTTTGACTAGTTTTTTGCACAGCCTGGGAGAGGGCACTAGGCCGACAAGGGGTCACACCAAATCTGCGAGCATCAGTGCAAGTCACCGTTCCTCGAGCGGGGTTCCCCCGGGTGATCATTCGCTACTGGATCCTCAGCCACGGAACGCTCACAACTCCCTCCTCGTCACCGCTGACCCTCTTAGACAGAGGTACAGGTCCCCATCGCATAATCTGTATTTTTTTTTAATTTTTTTTTTTTTTTCTTAAGGAAGTTGAATCCAATTTCTAATCTCAAAATTCGAATTCCTCATTTTACTTTAGAAATATTAAAATTAGGTATTTCGCTCTGTAGATGTACTCTTTTCTTTAAAAAAATAGAATTGTGTCTATAGAGTGAAAAAGTGTATAGTTTTAATACTTTTTACGTTAAACGTGACGATTAAATTTTGAGGTGAGATTTCTAACTCATCGTTTCAGGCAAAAAAGTATTAAAAGTAAACATTTTTTCTCTCTATAGACGTACTGTTAGTTCAAAATAGGTTTCTTCATCTACAGAGAGAAAATATATTTATTTTTAATATAAATAACTGTTGACTTGAGTGAGATGAGGAAATTGAATTTTGAGATTAGAACTTCAAAACACTCTTAATTCCTCTATAAGTATATGTATTAGAACAACAATTTATTTGTTTCATCGCTTTTTTTCATAGCCCACAAACGGAAAAAGATTGAAAAGAATTAAACGGAATTGGAATCTGGATTGCTTATTGAATCCGGTTTTTGAACCTTTCAGAATTTAGGGAAATTCAATTCTAGAAAATTCCACTAACCGGATTATAGGACCAGACTTACTTATATGTACTTCTGAATTCTTTTGAATTTTTTTTTTTTTTTTTTTTTTGGTTTATCGGGAGACCACTAACTTTCTTAGGGTACGCGAATCCCGTCGCTAATTAACATTCAGGGCCGTTCATAAATTACCTAAGGTGTGTGGGATGTGAGTGTAGGTTTCACAGCTTTTTCTCTATTTCCCTGTTTTACTCTTATTTTTAAAAAACTCCTTTTTTCCCCTGTTTTCAAGAAAATCACCCTATTTTATCATTTTTCATTGAAATGCATACTAAATCAATATAAAACCTCATAAGAAAATTCAACTACTTTTGCTTAAAAGTTTAACTATTTTTTTAAAAATTTATTCTTTTTCTAATTAAAAATTAATTTGTTTTGTTGAATATTCGACTAATACTTTTTTGGTTGAAAATTCAAATATTTAGTTGAAAATTCCTGTTTTTTTTTTTTCTATTTCTTAAAACGAATAAAAGTAAATTTCTTTCTTGAGGTGAGGCAAGATTCTTTTATTTTTTTTAGATTTCAATTTAATAATTCAAAATGTAATTTATAAACGGCCCTTTTAAAAAAATTTAATTTTTAAAACATCTTTCGTAGATGGTTCGAAGGAGATTTTTCTTAGCATTCCAAAAAGAATCTGTAAAGGTTTCACTAAAAAAAAAAAGTCTCTAGGTCAGTTTGATGGTCATTATCATTATATTTCTTAGAGGATTGGTTTGCATGATTTCTGTTTTTTTTTTAAAGTCATTTTCATTCGTCTTCATTCATTTCGAGATACAATTTTACACCCAAATGTATAGTGTAGAGTAGCCGAAGATTTTTAATCCAGAGGAAATTGTTTGAGCATGTTGCATTACTAATTGTCACTTCTTAAGATTAAGAAGGTTTTCTACTAATAGTATGTATCTGTTTTTTCTGCGTTTTAAGGATTTAGCATCTAATAATATTACAGTGCCAAAATGTGTAGGATTTTAATTATTATAGATTATTCTCTGCAGATTTTTAAGTAAACGAAGGGCATTGGTACTTATTTTCAGCTTTATTTAAAAGAATGAATTGCCAATTTTGTTGCTAAACCTTCTGCTTATATATATATATATATATATATATATATATATATATATATATATTCAATGTGCATTTTTATTTCTGCAATGACGTATTTGCAGTTTATAAAAAACAAACTATTTCGCTTTAAATTCTCAGTTCTCAAAATTTCATACTGCTACTGACAAAGTTGTTTGCTGTCTTAAAATTGTATAATTAATCTTGGACTTGGATAGAAGTATTATTTTATTTAGATTTTATTGTTGAATTTTAAATATGTTCTTTAGATTAATTGATTCATAAGGTTTTGTCCTAAAAGGCAATTTTTACATCTATAAAAACTGTATGTAAAATCGTGAATCCTGTTTAAGATTGAAGTTGGTCATTTGGTAATAGTTCTCTAATTTTTTAATCGTTTCTTTTTCATTAGCTTGGGAGTCTCACCAAGTAACAGATTGGTTACACCCACAACCCCAGCATTTCCAAGGAATGTTCCAAGTCGTAGTACGTTCCATTCTGGACAAAATAGAGCCCAGCGAAATCATACTCAGGTTTGTTTTACGTTTGCCTGCACAAATTTCATCGCTATTATTGAATTTTTCAAATTTAAGTTACCAGTGGTTGAAATTTGACATTTTAATTACTTTATCATTATATGTATTTAAACATGTACTAAAATATGGATTAAATTTTCAGGGCCACACACATACGCAAGATACAAATGCGATAAGCCCACTAGCTAGGCCGTCCTTTTTCTCCAAACTCTCGTCAAGGTTTTCTAAACGGTAAGTTGCCAAAGGCAATTTTTATTTTTTTTAAATATTATAAGGCATGCATACTAGGAAGTGTTCCACTTTGAAACACCACTTATTCACATCTGCCTGTTTCCATATTCATAATTAGAGCATTTAATATTTTCGACTTATTTTAATTAACGCGTTTCTTTTTTTGAATAAATATGATAATAAAATTCAGGAAAGATGAAAACTTGTATGCAGAAAGAGAAAAGAATTTAAATGCTCTGACTATAACATATAAAGTTATCAATCAGTGTCTGCTTACTGATCTTGATCTACCTGTTACTGTTTGCATGCTAAATAATGTTTCTGTTTTAAGGATGCACAATGACTATGTAATTCTGGAAATTGTATACTGATGTAATGCGTACATTAAGAACAACACAGGGTCTTTTTTATCTGTAATTCGATGAGCCATCAGCGACCATTATCACTGAAAGCCGTAATAGTAGTTCAAACAGTACTCTTCACACTTTTTTTGCCGTTAATTTGTACACTTGATGTACATTATCGCGTCCATTATGTCTGTATGTCTCTCTGCTCGCCCCACGTAACTCATAGTATCTCAATCTTTCACTTGTTACTCTCAAAACAAAAATCCATAAACTTTTTCTGAAAATTCCTCCGTCGATGTATACACACATTATTTATTTCATTTGGACATTGATTTTAATTTACCTTCGACTTTTCAGCACTAAAATTTCTAATTTATATTTTATAATTTGCAATACTGAAAGCATTTGTAATAATGAAAGAAGAGCAAGAAAGTAATAACTGCTTGGCAAGAGCTCAGATATCCTCGCATACTCATTGTGCATCCCTTTTGACATGATCGTAGCGAGGAAAATCCTTATCTAGACATTCTTTTCGGCCTTAATTGTTGTTACGTATTTTTCAATATATTGTAATAGCATACGATGTAATGCTGCGCACGTGAAAAACTCTTAGACTTCGCGAAACCACAGAATAACAAGGGTCAAGCCGTCGAGAAACATAAGAAATAAGAATAGTAAATAAATATGATAAAGAGTAAGAAAAAATAGTGAGAAATCAAAGTTGTCTTTCATGAAATGGTCACTGTATTCATCGGTTAGCAGAATTAACGACTTGTGCAAAATCAGCATAGCCATTGATGCATCAGTGCGATCCTTAACAGTTAACAATAATCCATATCGGTTATATTCTGTGCCGCAGGACTTGAACCAAATAGCTTGGCTTCATCTCGAGTTCCAAGATGAAAGGCCATAGAGAAAACGAGTCTGAACAACTATGTGATGGTGTGCCGAATTCGGCACTCAGTGCAGCATTCCCAACCTATCTAAACTGAATTAGAAAAGCTCCATCAGCGGCACATTGATTACAAGTTCGATGGATTGATTTTGAGAACTATGAACTACGAACACTCGGCTCCGTTATTCTGTGGTGTCTGTCTAACTGTTTGACTCTTTGACTATCTGACTGTCTGACCGTTTGACTGCCTGTTTGTCTGTCTGTCTGTAAGAAGCTCATGTCCCAAACCCGTCACTCGCGACATAATGCGGACACTAAAGCCCTCTCATTGACCTAACATGTGATCGTCATTAACGAAATTCATGTCTTCCGGCATGGAAGCCGCCTTGATGCACCTAGAGATAGCACTAAAATCCATGCCTTTCCCAATTCTCCCTGACACTCCGCTACGTGCACCCTGAGTCTTTCGTCGACAACTCCTCCCATATTTTTCTACTCTTTTCAATTCTCAAATTCAAATCGATAAGCTCGCTGTACTTAGAGCGTTGTCCATGCGAGCAACCCGTCAAGTTTTAAGTGGGCCTTATTTTGCGATTTAAAAAAATGTTAATTCAAGGTTTCTAGTAGGTTTAGCTCAAATATAAGAGATTTTCCCAAGGAAGAGTAGATCAGGATATACAGTATATTAATTTATTTATTTATTTACATATTAAATGTGTTGAAACAAACAATTTTTGTTAAATCATGTTCGTTTAAATATCACGTTTGTATTGGGATCTGAAATCAAGAAGACGTCTGGGTCGAATAAATAAAGTGGGCCGACATATGTGTGTAATTTTCAAATAAATACACAAGCTATCAAGCAAAAAAATTTGTTTTTTCTTTTGTTTTTAATGTTAGTTTTGTCTAAAATATGAATAATTTAGTTTTTTAAGTGACGAAAGCTGATCCTGACTTAAAAAGGAATACTTAAAAGTTCTGGAATCACACCAATTTACCCGATGTTAAGCAAATTATACCACAGAAAGATTCGAAACAAACAATTTTATGTCTCAAAAGTGCTATTTAAATTAAGCGGACTTTAAAATCAGAAAAAAACTATTTTTTCAATAGTAACGACCTCAGATCCCAACAAGCAGAAATATTTCAATTCTCCCAAGAAAATGTTTTTTAGATTTAATGTATATTTATGTAGCAGAATAATTTTTGGAATAAAGAAAAGCAGCATAATGGTTCCTCAATTTGGAGAAAAATTGATTAATTCTACGAAATTATTCAAGTTTTGAAGCTTTGAATTTTTCATTGTTTTATAAAGTTGTAAGCTCTCTACTTTTGAATCAAGTAGTTTCCAAATTTTATTTAAAAAATCATTTGAAAAATATAAACAAAATTGCTAAAAAACTGTTAATATTCGATCGTAACTTCTTGTTGTCTACTTTTCCTTTCTTTAAAAATCTACTAAAATTGTTGCTTTTCGTTTGGCATATATAAAAAATCGCAAAATAAGTTCCGGACCCTTAAACAGCTCAATCCTCTAGGAAAGTAGTTATGTTAGGAGTAATTAATCGCTCATTATTTTATCAGCGTTCTCCTTGTCCGAATCAAGAGAAACAGTTGCAGAACGTACAATAATTTTCATTATAATTTATTATTTAATTATTGACAAAAGAAATCTTACTGATGATTTTATTGATACAAAACTCATCATGAAATTTATTTTATAATCATTTCTACGTCAGCTTTTTTGGAAATTGTTGTATTGATTCCATTTAGTTTTTCTCCTTGTAAATAGTGTGGTTTCTAATAATTTGAAAAATATCTTTATCCTGCGCAGCATCGAAAGCAAGAGTGAATAAGAATTGAGACAACACTAGACAATCAATCGCTCAATTATTCTCAATAACGAAAATTGTCAATTGTTTCACCAATTCTCTCTCACTATCTTGCTCTCTTCTCATCTTGAGAAAATTTTTCCTTTCATTAAAAAAAAAAAAAAAAAAAAGAACTTTCTTTTTTTTTGTCTTGAGAAAAATTCTTTTCTCATTGTTCAGTCGCATTCGAGGCAGACTATCACTTTTGAAAAGTGCCTGTCAATATTAGTCTAGCGAAATGAGATCTATATTTTTCAAATTTCTCTCTAAAATTGTAAATCAGTTTCCCCAATACCAACCCGATCATGTAAATGGTATTGTTAAAAATTCGTTGTAATGTTGAGCCAAATGCTAGGGGAGTAGGAATTTCGAGTTGCATACTTCCATTATTTGAATGTTTTTTTCAATTTTTAAGGTCGTTGCACTTGGTTATTTCTTGATTATAGATAAAAATAAAAGTTAACAATTTCAGTTTCTGTTAGAATTTTAGTACAAGTTTACAATTACATATTAAGAAATTGAATCACAATGTTTAAATTCCAACAATTCAATATAAATTTAATATTCTCTCGATTTCTAAGAAAGTTAACGTTCTATGAAATCCACAAGTATTTAACTTTATATAAAATAATGTCAGATAATATTATTGATGAATTTTATCATTTGAATCTAATCGAGAAATGTCCTTCAACGATTTCTATTTATTTTTTAAAAATTATTTTTAAAGATTGAACACGCTGCGAAAGTGCTCTCTAAAGATTTACAATACACATTTACCTAAAAGAGTAGTTAGTTTTGTGCAATTTGTACGATGAAAGTGTAGTCGAGATCCCGCAAAGATATATTAAATAAATAAATATATATATATATACATATACATATATATATATATGTGAATAACGATATTATAAGCGATACAAGTTTTTTTATTACGTAATTGTCCTGCGTTGACAGGTTTTCTAAATGAAGGATGATATTTCACGTTGTTTTCCGCGTGAAATCAGGAGCAGCAACATGCCGAGAGTATCACGTTTAATACTAGTACCATCACAACAAATGCGAGTCGCTGATATTTTATTTTTCGTACTCCCGTGGAAATAGGACGAGTTAACGAACTCTGATCTCATACTGTTATGTACAGTATGTTAACCGGTAGCGATAGCTTAATAATGTAATTTACAATAATTTAGGTATACGCCTTTTCATTAATATCTATTCAACAAATTTCAAACTCGTAAAAGAGATTGATAAGATAACTAATTGATATACGAAAGTAGTTTGTTCAAACTAGACCTTGTCGACTCGTAATGAGAATTTCATTACTACGATTCTCAGCTCTGCATTCTGAGATAATTAATAATATCGTAAATTGATAGTTCGGCCACGCGTAAATATTTAAGACAACTGTGATCCTTTGATTTTTTTTTTGCGCCGATTATTTTCTGTAAATAGAATCATAAAATTAAAAAATCTCTTTATATTTTTTAAACTGGATTTTTTTGTTAACTTTTAATCAAATTTGAATTCAATAATTCCAAGAAAGAGAAAAAAAATCAGTTCTGTGAGCATTTATTTTCGAGATAATGTTTCTTATTCGCTTTTCCATTATACGGAAATGTAGGCCTACTTTTATGTTTCTACTGGAGATATCGTGTACTTTATTTTGCACAAGCATATTATTTTGTCGAGGTTGAGCCGATCAAAGATCAAGTCGTTTTTTTTAAATGAAAAAAATGAGGGAAGATTTAGATTCTAGATTTTAGAGATGCTTAAATTAAAAAAAAAATTTAGGAGAAAAATCCTCTGTTCTTTGTTCGGTGTCGACATCCACAATTTAGTATGATTATTGCTCATAGATTTCGCATTGTTTATAAGTATCTTATATTATCAATTTATCATTAATCGAAATATATTATTAATACTTAACTAAATCACAGACATTTATGATTTTTTTCATTTGTAACTAATTTTCTTCTCTTCCTTTTCGATTTCTTAAGTAAACTTTAAAAAAAATGAAAACTCTAAAGAGAAGATCTGCTCCAGAATAATCACAACTATAAATCGCTTATGATTTCTGAAATCATCTACCATGGAACTAGCATTTATTTTCCAAAGAAGAAAAATATCCTTTTGCATTTAGCAGATTTGAATGATCCGATTACTGATAATTGCAATTATTATCTTTGACTCTTTGCAAAAACTTTTGCGGGTGAATGTAATTAAATGCAAGAGTTTTAATACAATGTATATTTTAATACTTGATAATAATTTTAAAGGTGGTAAGCATTGCATTCTACGTTGACTTAGTAACAATAATAAGATTCAGAAAAACTGGCGGTATTCACCGAAGTGCATGAATGCGTGTAAGATAGTGTAAACTGTTATGAAAGGAACAAAAAAATGCGTCCGATAGACTTATGTGAAATTAGGAAAAGCAAGGACAAAAGAAATGAAGTATTTAAAAAAGAACACACATTATAATAATAAAATAAAAATATGAGTTAGATACGATTATAATAAATATGTATAAATATGAGCTTTCGTATGCTTGTGATTCGCGCTGTTTGCTGTTTTCCACCTGCTCGTCGATGCACCCTGAACACTTTTTTGTTGAATGTAATTTTTAATAGATCTGTCGTCCAAGTGGCCTATAATTTCATCGCCTAATTTCTGTTTTGACACACCGTTGCTTGGAGAACAGTAAACGGCCTAATATAGAAATTAACAATAATTATTGTTTTATAATTTTAAGAAGCAATAAGAGGAATAATTTCATAAGCATAGTAATAAATCTTTTAAAAATATCTCACATATGTCTTACCAATTTATTTCTATGAACCTGTTAAAACGTTGTAAAGCTACTTGCGATCATTATTTCATGCATGTATCCTTTCAGCATCTGAATGCCTCATCGGCTTGCAAATTTTCATGCGATCAACATTTTTTTCCCTCCATGTTTCAACATCCGGAAACATTTCATTTATGGGTATCGATTATTTGCGAATTTGCATCTTTTAAGTTAAGTTAATTAAATCATTATTTGTTTTTAGATTTTCATTTGTATTTTTTTATTATTATTATTTTATTGAAAACAATGAACAATACACACCATTGACCATCAATAGCGAGCATCAATTTTCATCAGATACTTATTATTTAAAACACGAAGTTATAAAGAGATATTTTTGTGGAGATGCAAGGACTGGTGGTGGTTGTACATAACGAAATTCGAATGATTTATCGAGTTTAGTGTTTGTTAGCAATTGCCTTTGTTTTGTTATTTCAGCCCCATGGACCCATCCGTTTCCCCCAAGCACCCAGTAGTGAGGTACGTTGCTACATACCATAATACCACAAATCCATCTTTATTTTTTTTAATTTTATTTTTTATCTTTTAATTAAAATAATTTTTTTTAATGCAAATGATTTGAAAATTACTCAAAAATTTTTAATTAATTTTAAAAGGAAACTTGGAATTTGAGACTAGTGGAGATGAAAGAGGATATTTTATAATATAAACATTGTTTAACATGTGATACATAAACTATTTTCATGGTACATTATTAAATTCTATTATTTACTTTTACTATTGTATAGAGTAGGAATGAAAAAAGTTTTTTTGTTTTACAAACTTGACTTTTCTTATGAATATTGACAGAAAACTTTATTTTTGGACTTGGTGAGTTTGATATTTTCTGCAGCTACTTTTTTTACGGCATTAACTTATAGTAATGCTTCGTACGAAATGTTAAAAAAATACGTATGAAATTAAGCTTACCAACGATTTTGAAAATATAATTGTATTAAGAGTCTATGCAGTATCAGCATTACAACTATCGATTTGCATGTGTCGCATGTATCTTTATATTTTTCAAATATACATATATATTTTATATATAAGTGATATATATTTATATATAAAAGCTTTGCAGATTGTTTCATTGCTCATTGTCGCATCTTGAAAGTCTTATTCTCGTTTCTAAAAGTAATAATTTTAAAAAAGAGAATTGATTTAAAAATGTAAAATACCTATAAGATTAAATTTTATCTTTATATTAGGAAAGGTTTCATGATAATGTTACATAAAATAATTAATAATAATAATAAAATAATTTGAAGCACTCTTTATTTCATATTTGTGACGTACAAAAATCAGCTCCACTTTTCATTTATGGTTTATTTCTATAAAAAAAATTACAACAAATGAAAATGTGTTTTGTTTAAAAGTAGGTATTTTAAATAAATTTCTGTTCTAGTGGGGCAACAACAAACGACGATCAGGTGAAACCACGTAGTTTACGATTTACTTGGAGTATGAAAACCACCAGTAGTCGAGATCCCATTGAAATTATGTCTGAAATTCGAAAGGTATTACGAAAGAGTTAAAAAGATTCATTATCAAAAGATCAATAAGTAAAAAAAGATTATAAAAAATAAATATGATTATAAAGGTACATATTAAATATAGTATTTTAATATATTTTATTGTATTTGTCTGTTAAATATTTATAAGTAGGTTTTAATAAAGTAAATTAATTTTTTGTCCTTTGCATGTAAGAGCAGAGACAATGGTAGTCGATTACAATGCAGAGCGTGTTAATTTTTTAATCTTAATTTTTAGGTTCTGGATGCTAATGAATGTCAATACGAGCAACCCGAGCGATTCCTCTTGCTTTGTGCACATGGTGATGCAGCAACAGATAGTCAAGTACAATGGGAAATCGAAGTTTGCAAACTGCCACGACTCTCTCTAAATGGTGTACGATTCAAACGTATTTCAGGTAAATTGAGATTTATTAATTTAACGAAATTTTAAAAGATTTAACGTAAATCCAAAAACATTTCAAAGATTTCAAAAATAGTTAGTGATTTTGAGGGCGTTGGACCCAAGTGTTAAGCTCAAAATTCCATTCTCCATTTTACTCAACGAAAATTATAGATAAATATTTTTTCGCCCTGTAGCGCTAATCTTTTTTCAAATATAAGACTGCGTACAGAGCGAAAAAATATTTAGTTTCGATACTTTTTGCATAAAATCTAACTTCAAAATTAAATATTTTCATTTTACTTAAAAAATATTTGAATTCGATATTTTCTTGCTCTGTATGCATAATTCTAGTTAAAAATTGATTAATTGTACACAGGGAAAAAATTCTAATTTTAATATTTGTTAAGTAAAATGAAGAAATCGAATTTCTAGATTAGAACTTGGCTCCAACATCCTTAAACAGATTTAAAAAGATTTTAAAAGAATTTTAAAAGATTTTCATGTATTGGATAAATCTTTTGAGATTTCATCGAGTGTTTCAAATCTTTTGAAATAATTTGAAAATTTTTTTCAAATCATTAACTTTTTGGAAAAGTTTGTAATATTTTGATATCTGTTATATTACGAAAATTACTTTAAATTGTAAATTGTTTTAAAGTCCTTTGAAATCAATAATTTTTTTTAACTCTCTTGTAAATCTTTAAAAATCGTCTTTTGAAATCTCAGAAATGTTCCAAATTTACTTAAAATCTATAGAAGGCTTTGCTCCCTTTTTGGGTCTGAGGAAAAATGAATGTTTTAGTACAAAAAAAGGACAAGTTAAATATTGAAAATTTGCATTATGATTTCAGGTACCTCGATCGGGTTTAAAAACATCGCGAGCAAAATCGCAAACGAACTTAAGCTGTGACTGCCGGCCACAGGCGCTTTAGACACTCGCGCCAATCCATAACCCCCTCGCGTTTTGTGCCACCAAGTGGTGACGTCTGAGGAATTCTATTCTTATTTCTTCTGGGACTCTGACTCTGACTTTGACTCTGAATCGGAATCGGAATCGGAATCGGACACGCAAGAGATATTCGTTTAGTGGCATCTTATTCCCAGTTGGAGACACTAAATAAACATCGTCTCGAACTCATCGAAGGTACAGGATTCACACCAAAGCCTCTGATGGAAACCTTGAAATTCTGTGATCCATGATGGCTGATACAAAAAAAAAAAAGTGAAAATACTCTTGAGTGCCAAATGGAACAGATCAGTCTGAAGAAAAAGCACGAAGCTGGCATTATAATATTCCGCTCTCATTCTTCTTTTCCTTTTTTTGAACGAGTAAAACGAGTTCTTACTTTCACCTCCACACAATTATTTTACAATCACCCTTACAAAGTCTGTCAGAATGCTCGAAAAGCCTCAATACTTTGTTTTATTAGCAGTATTATTTATTAATCGGCAGAAAGAGTCTTCTTCTAGGAAGAAAGTTTCGTTTTCGATCCGAAAGTTTTTTCTTTTTTCAATCCATACGAGATTTCACTGGATTTCTTTAGTTGGTGAAAGACCTACTCTGATGTACATATGTTGTATGTGAAGAGTATGTTTGGTAAAAGTGAAGGCAGTGCTCATCTTCGCAGTAAACTAGTTTTCAGGACGATGCTTATTACTTGCGCTCGGAGGAATTGTTAAGTGTGTAAAAATACTGTTTCTTTAAAACATTTTACGGAACTGTTTCTCTTTTAATAAATTCGTTTCTCTGTAGAGACTAGTGTAGAAGTGATATCAAATTAAATTGTAAACCTTTTAACTAGAAGGAAACTGAAGTTTAAGAAGTCAATTGAAAGGAAGCTGCATTCTGCGACAAGGAAATATTTCTTTTTATCATTTACAATCAGCGCAGGGCGCTTAAAATAAAGTTCTATCCATTAAGCGCCGCGCCGGTATCGCAGCGATCATTTTTACGATCCTTTCCTTTTTTATTGTATACCGTAAGTCCGCAAGTACACAGCATTATAGACAGTAGACTATTAATTAATTACAATCAATAAGAGCTATTATTATATGATTATTAGTATTATTACTACAGAATATAAGCGGGCAACGTATCGTTATATCGAAGCTAGGAGAAATTTCAATCTACGAATATAAAAATGAATTTATCCAAGTGACTATCCCTAATGTCATGTGAATAATACCGTAATTACTTTCGATAGTTGACACATACATATAAGATCTGCTATTTCTATGGAGGACATAATAATTATCACATTAGGTATTATTACAATATCTTCTACCGGCGGGTGCGCGTGTTAGCGAGGATCAGATTTTCTTCTGTAAAGCCGACGATGTAAATAAAACAATAAAAAGGTACTAAGATTCGAGATTTTGGTACGGCTGCACGTGCATCGCGAGAATATTTTATATTCGCCTAAGGTTTATCGACTAAATAATCGCTAAGCAATAACTAATTTATTTACAAGATATGAACGAGTTGAGTTGTTTTTATACTTCCAGTGCGACCAATTCTGAGCGATTTGAACACGTAGACAAAAAAAAATAAATTAAAAAAAAATAAATGCTGCGAATCGATAAATGACTGATAGCAAATAAGTATCGAAGCCAGCAATTCAATATCGTCATTTGATCGGAATATCCACACGATTCTGAGCGCAATTAGTGTACATCAGAGGCATCGGGACTTACTCTCATTATCTCTAATTAAATGCGTATACATATATGTAAATATTTTATATATGTATACAATACCTGCAGGACGGTCCACCCTCTGCCCATTTTTTTTCTTTCCAAAACTGAGAAACTGCGAGTGGAACTTGTATTTATTCCTTCCCTCTTGATACCGAGATCGCGGAAAATAATCCGAACCGAAACAAACTTTTTTTGAAGAAGAGGTGAGAATTAAACCAGTTTTTCTTAGTCAAATAAGTAGTTCTGAGATTTGCTGGTTTTTAATATTCAAATCGTTTGATCTGGTTTTGATTATTTTAAGGTTTTGCTTCTTTTTGCAAGTGGGCTGAGAGCGCATTGTGCTGTCGGAATAGGTGTGTGAAGCTATGTATGTTTTTATATAGTTTCGCCAGTTCGATTTATACTCTGAGCTAATAAAGATGACAATGTATTATAAAGATTGAATAGCGTCGTATTTAAAAGTTCTGTGAATGCAAGTGCATCCGCGACTAAGAATTCAAGTTACTTTACTACCATTAGAAAATAATGTATCACTTCGATGCAGTTGCTGTAACAATTGAAATTAGAGACATTTAATAATAGTGGTTACTATTATTATTAGCGGTTAACAATAAGATCTCTAGTAATGTTAATGGTAAATCTCTAACACGTAGGTAAATACGAGTAATGATGTACTGTATTCTATACATACACCCACCCTCAGCTCGCTTGCTTTAACAACTGAATGTATAAATCAATTAAACTTAACAAACGATATCTGAAAGAAACATCATCAGAAGGTTCAAAAGGTCAATATTTTCAAAATCGACTGTCGACGATCGATTAAACTTTCGAAGGGGCAGACAACATTCGCTGCTTACTCGAATTGACCTTGAATTAAATCACTTCGCTTCATAATAAGTTCGAACGCGCCAATTTACTCCGGAGGAATGTTGTCGGCATTATTGCAATGAGACTCGCGGGCGTATTTCACACATATACACCTCATTCTGTAGATAGGAACAAGCTTTGCTAAGTGTTTTATGGTGATCGGTATTTAGAAAAAAAAAATGTAGCGAACATCATTTATAATAAAAATGATAACACATTATGGTGAATATTTTCCAGCAGTTTCTGCATTTCATTTAGGTATGCAGTAAAATAATACATAGAAATTAAAATAAAATTATAATTGATAGCTATTAGCGTGCCATGCGCGATTTTAAATGCTATTTTTTTTTTTAATAACCTACTTTATTAATGTTAATTTTCTATTAAAATTAAAGTACTATTAATATTTTCGAAAAGCTTCTCATAATATCACTTTAAATTTTTTGAAAATGCATGGAATCGTTTGAAATTAATATTATTATTACATAAAACTAAAATTAACTGCAAGATAATAATAATTTCCTCAAACTACAAAGAGGAGATTATTGATTCAATTAAATTTCTATTTTAAAAATTGAATGAGAAGGCACTACTCGATAAAAATATGTTCTTTTACTTATTATGAAAATATCACAAGAATTCTATTATATAAATATAAATGTAACATTTACATAAACCAAAGATTCAACATCTTTTAAGTTTGCAAGAAAAATTGAGTCTAGGTGCTAGAAACAATATTTTCAGAAATATATTTGTCACTCGCTCTTAGAGTAGTTTGCATTTCAGGATATGCAGACAACGTACAAGCTTCGTTAATAGGAAGCCATTTAAAGTCTTGATGCTCTTTGGATAAGCGAACTTCCTTTTGATTATTAATCAACTCAGCCAACCAATAAATGACAATTTTTCGTTTACCCTTGACAGGATATTCTATTTCTTGCTTATAATCTTCGAATATTTTCAAATCATCTCGAGCAAAACCTGCTTCCTCTTCTGTTTCTCGTAGAGCCGTTTGAAAATCGGTTTCGCCTTTATCCACATGACCTGAAATTGAAAGTAAATCAAATTCATCAAAATAAACAAATATTATATTTTTAAGATAGCACTTGGTTCAAATTTTCTTAATTATTCTTAATCTATTCAAATTGCTTCCTCATGGAGGAAGCTTTTAGTGATGACAAAATCCAGTTTCAATAAAAAGATTTTTTTGAACATATTTTAAGGGGAATATGTCTAATATGATGTCCTAAAAAATTGTCCTGATGTGTGTATGTGTGTATGACGCGCTTTTAACGACTAAATGGGCCAGGAGAGCGGGAATCCTTTAATTTCTTATTTGTTTTTTTAATAGGTACCTTTCGGCGGAGTCCAATGATGATCACCGTACGATGTTTGCATTAACAAATATTCAATTGGTCCTTTAAATCTGCGAAATATAATAAATCCACAAGCTCTCTTCGCCATTTAAAAATTTCGTTGGGAAATTAATTAAATTTCGAAGCACAACGATCCTTTTTCCTCAAAGAATTTAGAAATCTATAGAAATCTCAGACAAGACCAACCAGTTTTCCTTCCAATGAAGGTTTGGTATGGTTTGGTAATTTAGATTTTAGTTATAAAAAAAATAGGTGAAGGGTAAGTAGAGTTCGAAAATCTCGGTAATTTAAAATTGGGCAAGGTAACAAAGAACGTTACCGTAACTTACGTAATTTAAGAGAATTAACGAGAATTTATGAGAATTAACATTTTTTAACATTATCTAGGTAAAAAATCGCACATCGTCCTCTAACCAAAGATATCATCATTCATTGTGGTTAAATTACGATAATATTTTTTACAGTGTACTTACTACAGAAATATTTTTTATTTTTCATTTAGAGGGGGAACAATCGCCCTTGATGCCCCCCCTGGCTACGGTCATGGATTATCGACGGCCCTGAGACTGCTCACTGACTTTCTGTTGGAGAAATTCTTCCGTTGGCTAAAATTTGAATCGCGCGCCAAATTTTGACCAATGGCAGTATTTCTCTAGCCGATTGCCATTGGTCAACATTTGGCGCGCGATTCAAATTTCAGCCAACGGCAGAATTTTTCCAACGGAAAATCAGTGAGCAGTCTCAGGGCCGTCGATAATCCATGATCGTAGCTAGGGGAGGCACCAAGGGGAGGATTTTTCCCCCCTAGAAATGAAAAATAAAGAATGATAAAAAATGATAAAAATTTTAAAAAATAAATTCTCGAAAATTGTAAGGTAATTTATTTTAACGTTACCTTCTCGGTAACGTTACCGAGAACGGGAATATTACTAATATATTATTACCTCGGTAATATTACTCACTAAGAACTCAAACTAACGGTAACTAACGTATTGCGCGCGCATATATTGCCAACTGTTGAATGTTGAGAATTGTCTGACGTACTTCTCAAAGTGGTTTTTTTTTGTTTAAAATATCTCATACGTAATTTAATTTTAAATAAAAATAGAACTCACATACGGACATACAACAAAACCAACAAAACGAACTACATACATCAGAGCGTATATTATTGTCACGTATAGGGGGTGTTGGAAATTGTTAGCCGTATGTTATTGTTACGTAAAGGGGGTGTAGGAGTTTGTTAGCGGTATATTATTGTCACGTAAAGGGGGTGTTTGAATTTGTTAGCCGTATGTTATTGTCATGTCTGAGACGTGAAACCATGTCTGAGACGCAGAAACCAGACGAACATTTTTTGATTTTGAACTGGAAAAAAACAGTCAACCAGAAAATCTTTCTATATTCTTTTCTACATTCAATGCCAATGCTTTCTTAATTCGATACTTTTCAAAATTAAATTAGAATTTGATATACATACTATACGCAGATACAACTGATGTACACACATTTATGAAAATAAAAAAATGTTTTATTTAACTTTACATCCAGAAACATACACTTCAACAATATTGCGATCATCACCAGAATGAATGAATCGCTGAAACTTTTCGAGAAGGGTATAATTAACTAAATTATCCAAAGCACTATTTGGACTATTTACATCGATTACTAGCGCATCGAATTGTTTTCCAGGTTCAAAGTTTCCAATTTTGTCATTCAATGATAGACCTGTAAAGAAAAAAACTACATAAAACCTAAGACTCAAGGACTATCCTCAAAATCGTATCAGATATTCATTTTACTCAATAAATAGTTAAATAGTATAACTGTAAATATATTTTCATCTGTAGACATACTCTTTTTGAAAATAGGAAATACTTACAAGCTGCACCACCAAGTGTTGCAAGGTGGAACATGTCTTTATAATCGAGCGAGTGATAATTTGGTTTCATAATTGAAAGATTATTTGTAGCTGTAAGCGCAGATCTAATTGCATCAAGCATCGATGAACTTTGTCCACCTGAAACGTCTGCAAAATAGTTACTAATATTAGTAGAAGTTGATGTTTATATCGAACTTGGAATAGCTGCATTAAAATTTAACCTGTGCCAAGCCCAACTTTGATGCCTTTTGTTTTTAATCTTTGAACGTCACAGATTCCACTTCTTAAACAAGCATTTGATGACGGACAATGGATAACAGATGAACCTCGTTCTTTCAGAATATCAAGTTCACTATCTGATAAGTATATTCCATGCGCTAATATAGTCTAGAAAAATATACAATATGGTTATGGGATTAATCAAGCGTAATTTTTTTCATTTTCAGTCTGATCCATTACAGGTAATAATGACAGATAATGATATATGTACATGCCTTTTTCGTGAGAAGACCAGCTGCGTCGTAAACAGCAGCATATGATGGATAATTTTTATACACTTCAGCAACTACTTTAATCTCGTCGACATTTTCAGAAATATGGGTCTGAAAAAGTAAGATGTTGTGAAGTCGAAAAAAGATTGGTGAGAGAAAGTAAATTTATATTTTCTTTTAATTGAATCTTACACGTACTTGAAAAATAGTTCTGAAGATTATGCTATTAAAATATTTCCTATTTTTAATACCTGTACAGGAACGTCCATAGTTTTTGCCAGTTTTCCTAATTTTTCCATAAGCTCCATGTCACAGCTCAATGCAAATCTTGGAGTCAATATTGGTTTAATGAGGGGAGACTAAAAATAAAGATAATCTCTATATAAAAATACAAAAGTATGTAAAACATTTTTTAAATAATTCAGAATCTAAATTTACGATACTTACTCTAAGTTTTTCTATATCGTCCATGAATTTGATAACATTCGTATAGGAATTGTCAGTATTTTCACAGTATCCATCATCTCGAGGTTGATTCATACTTAATTTACCAATGAAAGCTCGTTGTCCATATTTTAGTACTTTTTTGGCAAGAATTAGACAAGCTTCTCTATAAAGAGAGGCGAAATAGCAAATTGTCGTCGTCCCCATTTCTAAAGTTCGTTTCTGGAAAAAAAAAAATTGTTATTAATTTTTTTTAGGAATAAATATGTTGACACAGATTTCTTAGAATTGTACATTATTTACATGAAGAAGGTATTAGATTTGAAATAAAAAAACTTACGACGACTGCATCAAATATCTTTTCACTGAATTCATTGTCAGAGAATTTTCTTTCTAGTGGAAAAGTATATTTTTCCAACCATTCTAATAGAGGAGAATCGTATCCCAATCCAAGATTGGGATGTTGAACTGCATGGAAATGACAATCGACAAAACCAGGAATTAAAAATTGTCCTGGACTCAAGCGAGTGACAGGTTCAATTGTTATATCTCCCGGCTTGGGATTAGGAAGAACACTCTTTATCTGAAAAAAAAAAAAACTTTTTGTCATTTCTAGAAATAGAAAACTTTTTCAGAGAAAGAATAGAATAACTAAATATACTGAATAATTGAGTGTTTTTTAAGGGCGAGGAAACCATCTTCTAAGCTCAAAATTCGCTATAGAGCGAAAAAATCTAATTATAATCCTATATAATATTTATTAAGAACGTTGGACCCTAGTGAGCTCAAAATTCCATTCTCCGTTTTATTCAACGAAAATTATAGATAAATATTTTTTCGCTCTGTAGCGCTAATCTTTTTTCAAATATAAGACTGTATATTTTCATGTCACTTAAAAAGTATTTGAATTATATATTTTCTCGTTTTGTACGCATAATTCTAGTTAAAAATGTATTAATTATACAGAGAGAAAAAATTCCAATTTTAATATTTGTTAAGTAAAATGAAGAAATCGAATTTTTAGATTAGGAACTTGACTTCAACACCCTTAATTAAAAATATTTCGCCCCCAAACTCGAAACCTGAACTCGAAGATAGTTCTGGCCTTTTCTATCACGTGATCGCAAGAGAAATAGAAAAGGTCAGGTCAAAACCATCTTCGAATCCTTCGAGTCTGAAGTTTCGGGTTATTGTGCTCATTTTTAAACGTGTAAGTCCAAGTTCTAACCTGAAAATATATTTAATCGTCACATTTTACGCAAAACGTATCCAAATTAGACATTTTTTGCTCTGAACACACATAATTCTATTAAAAAAAATAGTACAGGTACAAAGCGTAAAAAATTTAATTATAATTTTAATTGTGAGGTAAGAACTTATAAGATTATTTTTTCAGCACAAATACACAAATACAAAATCATTGTTATTTTGACTTACCTCTCCATTTTCAACAATTACTGCAGCTTGATCAAGTATAATCAAATCTCCATTACTATTTGTATGAATGAGAGGCCCAACGAATGTTTGTTGCTTCATCGTTCTTCAAAACGTACTAATTCTATAGAAAATAGATTTATTATTTATTTATTATACGTTTTAAGTTTCATAAATAATATATTACAACTTCTGCACAAGTATAACAAAATGAAATTAGTAAATAAATTGACTAATAAATTGTTTTGCAGGCTTCTTTTAAATTGAAAACAAGATCAAAGTTTATCAAAGCACACACTTCATTCCAAGCACTGAACAAACTGCGTGGCTGCTCTCGTTCATCTGAATTTTAATCTGAAAGAGGAGATACCCGTGCATCAGGGTCATGATCAGGGGCCCTCAAGCTGCCATGGCTGTCATCGCTGTGATGCCTTTGAAACTTGAAACAGAGTTAAGAAATATTAAAACATGAATCGTTTCCAAGGACAACAAATATTGATCTAACTATATTATTATCAAGAGAAAGAATTGCAAAGTATATACTTCTCTCTGGAAAGAAAATTTTTTAAGAAATTGTAAACACGTAATTTTATAGATATGGGTGATAAAAAAGAACCTAGGAATGGTGAAGAGAGAGTCGAAAGACTTAAAAAATCAGAAAAAGTGACTTCTGACCCTCAAACTGAATACTTAGACATGGACACCGATGAAGAAGAATTTGGAAGACAAGGTCTATTTCAATCTTAATTTTTAGTTCTAAATTGTTTATTCCGAAGAAAATTCTTATTAAAGTCCGAACATAATTTAAATTTTTCTGAATGAAAATTTTTAATGATCATTGACTCAATGTAAGAACTACTAATCTAGAATAATTTAGTACGATACTGCGCAGGTAAGTGACTATTATCTGCTATTATGTAATTAGTGCAAGCAAGTATCTTGAATATATATGAATTGTATTGAATAAATTAAAAGAAAAAGCTTATTAAATACTAAGTGTATTTTTTAATTATAGGATTAAGGGCGTTGGATCTAAGTGTTAAGTTCAAAATTCCATTCTCCATTTTACTCAACGCAAATTATAGATAAATATTTTTTTGCTCTGTAGCGCTAATCTTTTTTCAAATATATAAGATTGTATACAGAGCGAAAAAATATTTAATTTCGATACTTTTTGCATAAAACGAAGAATTCAAAATCTAACTTAAAAATTCAATATTTTCATTTTATTTGAAAAATATTTCAATTCGATATTTTCTTGCTCTGTGTGCACAATTCTAGTTAAAAATTGATTAATTGTACACAGGAAAAAAATTTCAGTTTTAATATTTGTTAAGTAAAATGAAGAAATCGAATTTCTAGATTAGAACTTGGCTCCAACACCCTTAAAGGCGGTGGATCCAAGTTTTTCCTCTTCAAATTCGATTTCCTCATTTCACTTAAAAAATATTACAAATAGATATTTTTTCCCTCTGTACTTATTTTTCAAATAGAGAGCGAAAAGATGTACACAATTCAAAGAGTTGTTGAGTAAAATGAGAAAATCGAGTTTTATAGGGTTTTTAATTGAACTTAGACCCATGACCCTTAAATTATTTATTTAATTAAGGGCATGTGATACTTTACCAGAAGAGCAAATTAGTTATACCAATTATATATTCATAATAATAAATATTTTTAGCTAATAAGAGTCAATAAACCTTCGTCTACCTGAGAGGAAGGTTTATTGACTCTTATTTTACTAAAAATATTTATTATTATGAATGTATAATTGGTATAACTAATTTTCTCTTATGGTAAAGTATCACATGCCCTTAAGTAACTATTTAATTAATGAGTTTTATTACAGAAACTCCAGAGCCAGAAGACGAGGAACCTCTCGAACCTGATAAACCAATATTTGCTGACGACGAGTTGAGTACTTTGGTTAGTTATATTTTATTGGTCAAAAAGGAATTTCTACCACATAAAAATGCTACTTACAATTAAAATTAATTTGAACATTATTAGGTAAAATACGTAAAGGATTTGACAATTCTACCCTCCTTATCAGAATTCTATTGGAACGAAGAATATTACGAAATAATAAAAGAATATTTTCGAGATCCAAAAAAAATTATTTTAACAGTTTTCTTCGACGAGAACGAATTAAAAGCAAGTTTGGATTTTCCCTCTTGCACAAAAGACGGGTTAACGTATTTTTTACGATACCCGTGGCAAATTTATACAGCTGACAATTTTTTATCAAGTGTAATCTTTGGAAATGTCACCGAAAATACTGAAAATACTTTATTAAAATTCATGGAATATATTTACGCTCCAATTGTCTTTGATAGCAACGAGTGGCCCTTCAGTATCCTTTTTCTTTAATTTCAGAATTTTATTTCAAATTACACGCATTTATACAACCAGAATACAACTGAAAAAGATAAATTTGTTTATTAAGGCCATGTATTACTTATCCCATTACTACCTTACCGGCTTTCATTTTTTCAGGCACATCTCACTTGAAAACAAATAGAGAAAATGCATTTTATTCAGTAGATGAACCTTCCTTTTCGCTTTCTTTACGTTTATCAACTATGTACGAACAATTAAATTTAATTGTTAATTTTTTAATGTGATGCCTGAAAAATATGGTTACTAGCGCCAATTAAGTCATGTAACTTATACATGGCCTTAAGGCGCTTTGGACCAAGTATTAAGCTCAAAATTTCATTCTCCACTTTACTCAACGAAAGTTATAGATTAATATTTGTTCGCTCTGTAGCGCTAATCTTTTTACAAATATAAAACTGCGTGCAAAGCGAAAAGTTCTAAACTCAAAATTCAATCTATAGAGCCATAATTCCATAATTATCCCTAATTCTATTAAAAAACTATTCGCTATTATATTATATTACATTATATTATAATTCTATTCAAAATATATTCGCTACGGATCGAAAAAATATCTATGGTATTTATAATATTTTATTGAGTGAAATGAGGAAATCGAATTTTAAGATTGGCACTTAGTTTCAACATCCTTAATGTATATTGAATTGTATAATCAATTAAATGAGCTTGATAAATTGCTTTCGATGAAATCTTATCATTGATGGAAATAAACTCCCATCTTATAAAACGTATCTTATCCAAGAGTACAAAAGTATATTTCTGATGCAATAAAGTAGTCACGAAGGACATAATGTTCTCAACTTTTCATGATTTCATAATTTGCCTGACAGATGTTGTTTACAAACCAATGGGACTTACTATTTTATACATACCAAGGGAAGGTTTGGAACTTAAGAAATCAAAGCCCTTAAAAGAAATTTTAGGTTTTAAAAACGAGAAACCCGAAAAAGAAGAAGTTAATAAGGAGAATCATGATAAAGAATTAAATAATAGGCTCGAAAAAATTGCTCGTACTTGGATTAAACAAATTCGAGAAGCTTTAATAGCTTTACCAATCCTTAAGATCGAATTAAGAGATATAAGGGATGAATTTGATTATTGGAATCATAAATGTACTTATTATTTTCTAGTATATTACATGAATATTTTACTTTATTATTCCATAAATAATATTCGAAATTAATACTTTCACTTTTAATTTACAGACGACAATCTGAGCTGTATTTTGTTTCAAATTTCAAGTGCAAATGTAATGAAGATTATAAAAAGACTTGAGAATTTGCATTCGACTAGTATAAAACAATTTCAGCCATTACTGGAAGAGATTAAAATAAAACGAGAAGAGGCTTCTGCAAATATAACTTATTTAAATATTTTGTTGGAAGCTTGTAACGAAATTCAAGAACCCGGTGATGTAGAAAACCACGTTTCAAAAATAATACTTTTACTCAGATTTATACAAGCTGAATCTCCATTTTTTGCTGATACGTACGCATTTTTTCTCACACTTAATATGGTTATCGAAAAATCCCTAAACATTTTTATTTTATACTACATTCTGGCTGTTTAATTTAAATTTGTAAATATTAAAGGAGGAACATTGAAACTCTCTATCAAGCACTGAGTGTTCGAATTATAAATTACTGTAAAGAATATGTTGATTTGGAAAAAATATTTAAAGGCAAAGCTGCTCATACAAAGAAGATGATTGAAACGTGTATTGCTTCTTGCAAAAGTTACTCTAAAATCTACGATCAAGTAATTTTTTGTTAAACATTTTAAACTAAAAAAGATATTGAAATTATTTTGACTTATCTAGAGATAAATTTAATCGAATTGTTTTTGTAACAGATAGTAAACGAATGTATTGAGCAAGGTGAAAATTGGGATGTAAATAGAGAAAAAGTTTTCAAAAACGTCGATGCATTTATAAACAGATGTCAAGACATAGTCGAAATTTGCAACGCTACTGTAGTTTTTAGCGAGTATAAAAAATCAGTTCTTCTACCTTAAAAAAAATGACAAATTTTCATAAAATAAAATAAAATTTTCATCCGATAGAGTCAGCACATCAATTATGTTTGGAGGCTCGAAAGGGAAAGTATATGACCTCTACTATCAGAAATTAGAAAACTCATTTTTTACAATTCTTGAGCAGATCAGAGAACCCTGTATTTTTGCACTAAACATCACGAACATTTCATGGTTTCAATATATGATGGAATTCAGACATGAAGTTTCAAAATTAGAAAATATGTTGATAAATATGATCGACGATATGTTTGAGGAAGTGGAAAATGTCGATGAAGGCATTGAGGTTTTATATTCTCTCCAAAAGTTTAAACAACGTCCACATTTAGAGAATTTACTGAATGACAACTGGTTGAAGGTACAGAAATTACTTTAAAAAATGTATTCTTTAAGGACTTTATCTTAATTGTTTTAAAATTAAATTATTGTACAGGTGTGGACAATATTCAGTAAGGAAATAAAATCCAGTTATTCTGTGGTTTTTGAAAGTAAAGATTCAAACGAACTGCACCGAAGTATTAACATTACGTACTTAACGAGGCAATATTTGAGGATGATGAATGCTTCTGATTGGATTGGCGATTGCGATATTCAAACGTACGTCTTGCTATTAAAACTAAATTAAACTAGACTTTTTATTGTCTCTAAATTGATTTGCATTAAATCATTTTACAGAGATATTTTAAAAACCTTTAAGGATGTTATAAGAGCTTTTTCCACATAAGAGGAGCAATAAGAAGATGACTTTCCTGGGCTGGTTACCAGCCCCATCTTGTGCTTATGGTAATTCAAATAATTGTGCCATGCGAGCAAGTGGACCATTATCCTTACATCTTTCTTGGTCCAGCTTTATTATTATTATGAACGTATAATTGGTATAACTAAATTGCTCTTATGGTAAATTATTACATGCCCTTAAACTTTTTCATTATTTTGCATTCTTATAAAATCTCTCAAAATCTTTCCAAGTTCTTTGAAATCCCTTGAAATAATAAAATCTGGCGTACATTCAAAATTGTAGTAATAAATCCGTCAAATTAAAAATAATCGATGTTTTCAAAAAATTTCCCGGTACTCAAAATTCAAGACTTAAGATGACTTAAATATTGTAAATCTTCGAGATTAAGAAACACTGACGAATAGAATAAAATATTAATTATGTGCAATTACATATTTTTATTTATTTTACATCATTTAGAAAATATTTCAAACAGTATTTTAAAATTCTAAGTCTAGTCGCATGACACTTGCATTTTACAGACATTTTTAATGTTGCACTCATGTAACATTTGCGACGTGTGAGCAATAATTAATTTATATTTGTAAAGTAATTTCTAAAGAAATTAGTAAAAACCACAATTGTCAAACTATCAAAAGTAAACTTCGCAAAACTTTTATCAGTAAAGTATGATTAGTATTGCAAAGAGCAATTTTATGTAGGTATGTAAATTAAATATTTTTCAAATTTAACATTTTTAATGGGTCATTGCTAAAAAGTTGTGCGATTATGAATTTTTTTAATAAAATAAACTTTTCAAATGCAAGAAAAGTCTTTTTTTTTAAATTACTTTTAATCTCAAATAGAACGAAAATATCAATTTAAAGGATCAGAAATGGTAAAAATCCAAACCTAAAAAAGTTATCACATTACACGAATTAAATAAACCCCAAAATAATAAATTTCAAAATTATTTTAAAAATATTAACAGTGGCATCTAAAATTTTTAAAATGTACTTAATGTAAGTACAGATTCTCAGTATTACTTAAAAAATATAATATATTAAGGGTGTTTGGTCCAAATATTAACTTCAAAATTTGATCCTTTACACAACAAAAATTATAACCAGATATTTCTTCGCTCTGTACCGATACTGATTTTTCAAATAGAAATGTGTTTGCAAAGTGAGTGTATTTATGCAGTGAAAAATATCTAATTTTAATTAAGTAAAATGAAGAGATCGAATTTTTTAGTTAAAACTTTGATCCAACAACCTTAATCAGAAAATGAGTAAAATGGCAGGTTCTAATATTTCACAACTTTTTTGCAACGCCTCTAATAAAGATATAACGGCCTCATGATTTCTGCTAAGACAGTAGAGAGATGTTTTAAAAAGATCATTTTGTAAAAACTAAAATACGTTGCTTTTACATATAAACCGCCATATTAGGAGTATTTTCCAAGATTCGCAGACATTGATTTATAATTGATGTTAATCTCTTCAGTCTTAAATCTTTATAAGCTGTATAGCGTGTGCAAATTTGTGAACATGTAACTATACATCGTTGTGCAGTTTTTAAGTTCTACTTAGGGATCGTTCAAATATTACGTTATCACTTTGAGGGGGGAAGTGATTACTTACTACATCTTACATGGGGATGGGGCAGGTCAAATCTTACTCAAGATTTTACGTCCCCTGAAAAAATATGAGTTTTAAATATGGGCATCACTTCAAGTTCACCAGTAATTTTACCACCATAAAAAATGGTTAATAAATATGTAGGGAACTTACATAAAATCCTTACTGACCTGAAGAATGGTTACGTAATACTTTAACAATCCCTTATATTATGTACAGATTTACAGTGAAAATATGAAATGAAAAATTGCTGCATATTGTTTCCATATTTATCATCAATTGACTCATCTAATTGATAGAACTCATTAAAGGTATTGGGTCAAGATCATAACTTCAAAAATTTCGTTTCTTCATTTTACTGTAAAAAAAAAAAAAAAAAACTTAATAATTAGATATTTTTTTCTCTCTATAGCGGTACTCATTTTGTAAATAGAAGTATGTGAATAAAGCGAAACAAATGTATAATTTGAATACTTTTCATGTAAAATGAAATCCTTAAATTCTATGGTTAGATTTCGAATTCTTCATTTTATGCAATAATGATAAAAGTTGAACATTTTTTTACTTTATAGGCACACTTATTTTTTTTCGAAAGAATACCGCTGTAGAGCGAAAAAATGTCTATTTCTAAGATTTTTTGAGTAAAATGAGTAAAATGGAACAATCGAAATTTGAGGTTTGAGCTTGAATATAACACCCTTAAGAGAGATTGGTGCCTAATATTGATCCAGTCCTACCTCGTTGAAGAAAATATATTCCTTGTACCACTTGCTGTCCGTTTCCTCACGAGCCGCGCTGCCACTATAAATATATAAATTATGAAGGAAACGACTGACAAAACTTAAAATTTCTTGATACTGCTGAATTTTTAATGACTTAATGTGAAGTTATTTAATTATCAACGCTTTAAATTTTAAGAATATACGAACCAGTAGCATCTTGTGGAGTAAGTGGCTTATCAATAACCTTTTGAAATACATTCATCCATTGTATTCGATCATCTTCATTTTGAGCGGAAAGCAAGTAACTTCTGTCGGGAGTATCTAGAGTAAAGGAATACCTCTGATCCTTTGCACCTACTGGAACACCCATTTTCACTCCATAGCCTTCAGAAGTATGGCCCAAAAATATTTCACCTTTAGGATGTGCATCCTTTAATCATGATAAGAAAAATTAAAAGAAGATTAATAAAGTAATAATATTTAAGATTAATTTTACATTTTTTCCCACAAATAATATCTAATTATATAATAATTTTTATTAAAATAAAAAAGGTACCATAGGATCGTCGTGATACATCAGTTTGCGACCATCTAACGTAAACCACCTTTTCTTGTAAGCGTCAGAATGTCTTGGGCCTGTTTTCCACAAAAACCCTTCTTTAGGAAAGTCTTTAGTAAGTTGAGAGATCAATTCTGATTCAGATGCTCCTGGGTATGCAACCTGTAGACGGTGAAGTTTAGCACACCTTATTGCCACATACCAGTTCGTTATTACTTCAGAATCTTCATGGTAAACGTAGATATGTCGCGTTGTGCCATCTTTCATGAAGGAAATTTGGAGACTGTTTTGATTACCAGTTTTTGCCGGAGCAAAGGCTACATTTAATTCTGATATCCTTAGTACTGCCTTCGCTTCCTTAAATCAAATGTAGAATTATTTATTAGAAAAAACAAACAACAACGAAAAATTTATTTTATCATCTTTATCTTTTAATAATGTTAGGTCCAAGTTCTATTCTCAAAATCTCTTCGATCTCTTCACTTTATTGAACAAGAATTATAAATAAATATATTTTCGCTCAGTAGTGATACTTATTTTTTCAAATAGAATTGTACGTATAAAGCGAAAAAAAATCGAATTATATTTTATAAAATGAAGAAATCGGACCAAATTGGAATGGAACGTTAATTCAAAGAAATCAAAAGAATCCAAAGGAATTTCAAATAATGAAAAACAAATTAAAAAATAGAGTTTTTCATAAAATTCTACCTACTTTGTTTTCTTTTACATAATACTTAAGTGTATCATCCGCTTCTGAGAGGACAAATTTGCGAGGGTGATAACGTGAGTCTTCTTTTCCTCGCTTCATTAAAAATCCTTCCATAAACCCTGACACATAGTGACTTTGTCTTTCTGGATGGCAAAATTCTTCTCTTTCGTATTTTGCTCTAATCCATTGCTCAATCAACACCCTGTAAGTTAAACCAATGAGAAATTTGTTGAGTAAAATGAGGAAAAATATTAAATCTCAAAGTGAATGGAAAAAAAGATTCTGTAAAACTATATTAAGATTAATGTAATTTACTGTGGAGCATCTTGATTTGGTCGACGATAACATGAAGGAACACGTTCTTCATATCGTATCTTAGCAGTATTATTGCCAACTTCGCGTACTCGATTTACTTGTGAATCTTCCCATCTATCTAGTTTTAAATGTTTTACTTTAGAAATATGTGGTCCCATCAAACGATGAATACCTGCACACCTTGTACATACGAAGATACCTATATTGTAAGAAGCCCATTCTGGATCTGAAAGCCGAATTTTCCATTATTATAGTATTGCGCTTTTTATATATTAACATAATAGCGTACAATGGATAAAAATTTACATACTTCTTGACACATTAGTCGAAAACACAATTTTCAATCGATATAAACTTTTTTTTTCATTAATGGTGTTGAAAGCAAGTTTAAGCCTCAAAATTCAATTTCCCCATTTTAATCAACAACTGTTAGAATTTTATATCTTTTCATTCTATGTATATTTACTCACTTTAGAAATAAAAATGTGTCAATGAAGCAAAAAAATGTCAAATTTTAATAATTTCTGCTTAAAAAATGAGGATCATTACAGATTAAAATATTTAATTATAATACTTGTTAAGTAAAATAAAGAGATTGTATTTTACAGTTAGAACATGGAAACATGGAATAGGAATAAGAGATCGAATTTGGAGGTTAGAGATCGAATTTTGAGGTTAGAAATTGACTGCAACAAATTCTTAATCGCCTTAATTTCAATTTCCCAATCGTAAGATTTTTTATTTATGGCAATTAAAGTCTATTCAGGTGTTTTCGTTGCCTACATATTTTAAGTATTGTGTATTTGTTTGTAAATTGTACATATATCTCAAAAAAGGCGTCACAATTCATCCCTGTTACAAAATAGCATAAGCTGAATGAACAAGTGTATATTGTTGTTCGCCTATATGTTTGCCCGGCATTCTATTTACACCAGGAAAAGGTGGATGAATAAATGCAAGTAATTTCTTTCCCCTTAACATTGAAATTTACAAAGAATTACAACATGATGTAAATAAAATTAAATAACTTCCTACTTTGAATGAAAAGTCCCCTAATTTTATAATTTTCAATCCCGAGCTTTTTCTCTTCACAGAAAATTGTTAAAGTATTTCGACTTTCAGATAAAGAACAGGATGTTATTCGTATCTTACGAAATGTTACAACACGACTCTTAGATGTCGCCTGTAAGTCTCACTTAATTTTTCAAGATCTATTTTTCAAAACATTTGTAAGCAAAACACCATTGAGAACATAGGCAAGTAATTTCCATATAAACATTAAACTTGTAAATGAACCAACATTATATTTTTTTAAATATGGCAACAGTAGTCATATTTTGAAGAAACACACTCACTTTTTGCTCCACAATCAGCACAAGTATTATTTCCAGACTTTTTTAACAGTTCAGCCAACAACTTTTCATTTGAATCCTCCATTTTAAAACATACTACTACAGTACCATGTATAGAATTATAGTACACGATAGTAGTATAGTACTGCTGCATAGTGTATACATACCTATTACGTCCTCAGTAACTCAGTTTTTTACAAAACGTAATATACATTTAAAGATGGCGCCATAGCATCTGATTGGTTGATACTAGCGCGCAATATTCAAAAATTGAGGTTATGTTTGTTCTTTCAGTTTTTTTCTAATGTCCGCCATCTTTATTTACATTTATTACATTTTTTACATGTTTTTTTACGTATATTACATTTTTTACGTATAATACGTCAAAAACCTCGAGTGACGCGTCACAAGCCATCCCTGCCCAAATGTCAAGAAATTCTTTATCCTCTATAGTCACATCAATTGCGCATGCGTATTGCGTATAATATAATATTTTTTAGCATTTTAAATTGCGCGCGAATAGCAACCAATCAGATGCCGAACGCAACGCGTGCGCAGTGGTTACAAGTGGGATTTGAGAAAAACGGACTTGACATATGAGAGAAACTTGACTTGACATTTGGGAGAACTTGAGATTTGGGAAGTTGACATTTGAGAGACTCGAGTGTACATACATATATGTACACTCGGCACTGAAAGCCTGATACCCACCTATGTGTATGTCGACAGTATTCGGTTATCGGTATAGTGTAGCTGCCTGTTTTATCGACCTTAATATGGCGATTTTTGGCGGTAAAAATTCGAATGTATCAAGATATTCGAATATATTGCATCGCGACGAGATGGGCAATACACAAAGCGAGCAGATCGGCTAAAGATTTGCAATATATATGTATAATAAGTAATAGAATAATAAAGAGTTCGTTTAAGTTAACAATAGATATGTTCGGGACCTGCGTTATCGACTGGCGCAAGTGCTTCCATGAGTTGGTTGAGGCCAATCATAAACTAAATTGTTGTCAAAAAATAACATAACCTTAAATAACAAAAACATCACCGACAATTGCGTTTGCGCTATAAATTCCTGTGAAATTGTGTTCGAAACGTCTATCAAATTGTATTGATAACAATTGATAATTGACACCTGTTTAAGATACAAGTGCAAGATGGTTTATGATGGTATATAAAGTATAGTACGTGGCAGTCCACCTACAGTTCGTTCTAAACTTGCAAAATTTTTATTGCAATATAGCAATATAAATTTGATTGACAATGGCAGCAACTATTGACAGACGCGTGGCACTTATCACTGGAATTACTGGTCAAGTAAGTATTCCTTTATTTAAAAAATATTAGGGTTCAAATCCCTTTCAAATCAGACAGGTTCTACATTTGAAGTTGCAGAATCTCTCGGGGAAGAAATATATTGTTTTTTAGAGGAAATTAGACGATAAGTAATTTTTGCAATTTTTCAAAAAAACCCAAATTTTTTCTTTAAACTTATTTAACTTTTGATCTAATTGAGATATTTCAGATATCTTTCCAGATTCTAGTAGAGTTTATCGCCTTCTTTCAAAATTCACAAGAAAATTTTTAAAATGTTCAAAATTAACAAAATTGTAACGGTTTAAGAAATTAAAATTATCTAACATTATAAACTTGGTGATACCTTCAGGATGGATCCTATTTGGCTGAATTTCTTATTGAGAAGGGATATGAAGTTCACGGAATTATTAGACGTTCAAGTTCTTTTAATACCACACGAATTCAACATTTGTACGCAGATCCGAAATGCCATCGACAAGGAAAAATGATATTGCACTATGGGGACATGACTGACTCCAGCAGTTTAGTTAAAATTATTAGCTCAGTTCAGCCGACAGAAATCTATAATCTCGCTGCTCAAAGTCACGTTAAGGTGCGTTCAATCAATAAACAATATTTTTAATCAATACAAGTTTTTTTAAGAGTATTGAATCCAAGTTTACCAAATTAAAATTGTTGAACGTTTATTATAATATTGTTTAGGTGAGCTTTGATTTAAGTGAATACACTGCCGAAGTTGATGGAGTAGGAACAGTTAGAATCCTAGATGCAATAAAAACTTGCAGCATGGAAAAATCCGTGAAATTTTATCAAGCTTCGACTTCTGAACTTTATGGCAAAGTTGCTGAAGTTCCACAGAGTGAAAAAACACCCTTTTATCCACGCTCTCCCTACGGTATAATATTTAACAAAAAATAATAAATAAATATTGAAAATAATATTTACCCATAGAATATTCTTCAGAACAATATACAATCCTTAATTTTTATTTAAACAGCCTGCGCCAAACTTTACAGTTATTGGATAGTCGTGAACTACAGAGAAGCCTACAATATGTTTGCTTGCAATGGTATTCTCTTCAATCACGAAAGTCCTCGACGTGGCGAAACCTTTGTAACAAGAAAAATTACCAGATCCATTTCTAAAATTCACTTGGGTTACCAGGTCGTTCTGGAATTAGGAAATTTGGACGCTAAACGAGATTGGGGACATGCGAAAGACTACGTAAAGGTACAAAATATTATACTCACCTCGAATTAAGTGTGTTAAAACCAAGTTCTAATCTCAAAATTCGATTTCCTCATTTTACTCAACTATTTGAATTTTCAGGCAATGTGGCTCATGCTTCAACAATCGGTTCCTGATGACTTTGTTATTGCTACGGGAGAAACGCACAGCGTGAGAGAATTTGTTGAGGTTGCATTCCAATATGTTGGTCGGTCGATTAAATGGAAAGGCGAAGGTTTGAACGAAGTTGGGAAAGACGCTAAAACTGAAGAGATTCTTATCCGAGTAAATCCAAAATATTTCCGTCCAACTGAAGTGGTAAAATTAAGTTTTATTAAACTACTAAACTATAAAAAAAAATCCTACACTCCGTTCTATTTATTTTTAATTCAATTTCTTTCATTTTTCAGGATTTACTTCAGGGCGATGCTTCGAAAGCGAAAGTGAAACTTGGATGGGAGCCAACAGTTTCGTTTCAGGATCTTGTCAAGGACATGATGGATGCCGACTTAGAATTGATGAGAAAAAATCCAAACGCTTAAAAATTCAAGTAAGACTTCTTTCAAGAAATCTGCAAAAAGGCCTTCCGAGGCATAGATAAGAATTATTTATAAGTTTTCGAACAGTACCCTGGCGAAGGCTTCGGATAGAAAATTCCCTATCCGATTGAATCCGAGTCAATGCGAAGTCTCTTTCCGAGCGAATCAGTTTCATTCCGAGCCAATCCGAAGTTTGCATGATTCCTATCCGAATGAATCCGAGCCAATCCGAAGTTTGAAGGAAGATTCCTATCCGGAATGGTTCGGATTCATTTGGATTGAAAAATTACTTCGGAGTGGTTCGGATTCATTCGGATTGAAGTTTCGGATTAAAAAATTTCTTCGGAATAGCTCGGATTCATGCGGATTGAAAAATTTCTTCGGATTGGCTCGGATTAATTCGGATTGAAGCTTCGGAATGGTTCGGATTGAAAATTCGGATTGAAAAATTTCTTCGGAATGGTTCATTTTCATTCGGATTCGCTCGGATAGATATTTCGCATTGGCCCGGATGACTTCGGATTGGCTCGGATTGGAATCCTATCCGAAGCTTTCGCCAGGGTAATTATTATCCGGGTAGGGTAAATGAACGCTCCATGGCACTGCGGAACAATAATTAATACTATTAACTATATTTTTGTAAAAATGAGAATAGGTTAACGAGTCACTAGTTTTTCCATTAATGAATGAAAACGTTGCTCCAATTTTTTGTGCAATCTTATACTAAGGAATAAAAATTAAGCACGAATGATTAATTCAAGGTACAAAATTGACAAATTTAGATAACTTTCTCTTACGGACAATTCCAATTTTTGCACATGTTTTTATTGTTAGTATAGTTTGTTTTTTTCAGTGATCAATTAGAAATTAAAATTAAAGGATATCATTCCTGTTTACAAAGCCCAAAGATTGAAAACTTTTGCTAGCATTTTATAAGCAAATGATTCGTTAGTTTGCTGTTTTTATATCTGGCACTGTATTTTTTCTGGGCATTATAGATATTATGTGCACCAGTATTTAGAAGTGTATGTATATTGCCTTTAATGCAATTTTATTGTTTATTCTGTTGAGAATAGAATTGAGAATTTATTCTATTGAGTTCTGAGGTGAGAATGATTCGTGTACAGGATTCAGATTATTATTTAAATAAGCTGACTAGTAAATAGCAATCCGCACAAAAACTTTGGTATTTGTGAGAAATAAATTGTTGTTTTATCAATTACTTAAGTTTTCTTCATTACTTAATTATTTACTAAATAGTCATTTGATAAGAAAGAAGTTTCGCATATATTTATTTACTTGTTAATTAACCTTTTTTTCTGAAGGTATCTGATACATATTGTTTTAGTGCTTAAAAGAGACTCGAAGCAGTTTGGATATTGAAAATTTTCGCCGAAGGGATCTTAAGAAACTTGATTTATTGAAATTCTGAGAAGATCTTATTGACTCGCCGTTTCTGATGTTTGAAAATTCAGTCTCGTGTACCTCGCCTTTGAAGAAACAAACATTGACATGTGTGATTGAAACTGGCGTCGGAGTCGTTAAAGTCCCTAAGCAGTAGATCCTCGTAATCGGTCCAAAGCAACAGAATTTCTCGTATTTTTGGCAACCAAGGCTCATGTCAGATTTAATGGTAAAGTGACATTATCCAGTTACATTCGAAAATTTTGATCTCGGGGTTGAATAACAGATCTACAGGAAAAAATTAAACTCCTTTAAGTAATTTCACGGTGTCTATACGAATTTTCGTCCACCAAATTTCTGATTTTTTTTCACTTCCTAATTTTAAATCTTTTAATAGAAAGACAAATAAAATATATTTGTGTTTATGAAATCTTGAAATCTAAAGTTCACTCAAAATTCTGGTGATCAAGCCCTCGTAATTTATAAAGTGTTCAAATTTTACAATTACGTATAAACTTTGAAAATCACTTTTCTAAAAAAATTGTAATTCGATTCCTGATTCAATTCTCGTTTTTTCTCCAGTTTCATTTCAATTCCCGGTTTATCCAGCTTTCCCGATTAGTAAACACCCTGGGCAATATAGTTAGCTTCCGGAAGGAGATTTTTTCAAAATATTGTCAATTGTAAACAAAGATTTAATGCGATGTTCTGGAAGTTGGAGGGAGGTTGACCCCTTCTTTTCTTCCATAAAATTTGTTTCGCAACCATTTATTTTGTTGGCGAAATCAGGAAGTTGCATACACTCGGTTGATATCTGGAAAAAAAGTGTTTGTGTTAGTATTTTAGTAATTTTCGTAGGATCCTTATGGAAATGACATTTTTCTGGACTTGAGACTGGAGATAAATGCAGAAATAGTACCGGAAGAATGCAATGAGCCTGGTTTTGCATTTGTTGTCTAACGTGAGCAAAGCTTCTCTGCTTCCTCGTTCTTCTTCTTCTATAATTCCCGTGTTCAAACATTTCACTCGCTGACGGATCGAGAGTCCAGTAACTGCCTTTTCCTGCACGCTGTTCATCCTCATTGGTACAAGTTTTGTCACGTGGTATTTTTACAAAACAGTCATTTAGACTCAAGTTGTGTCTAATAGAATTTTGCCAACCTTGTCGATTTTCTCTATAATATGGAAACCTGTCCATAATAAAACCATAGATTCCAGAAAGAGTTAATCTCTGTCTTGGTGAAGAATTAATAGCCATTGCTATTAATGCAATGTATGAATAAGGTGGTTTTTCATATCTAGGTTGGGTTTTAAATCTCTGAAGTGGTAAAGGCCAATTGAAATGGGATATATTTACTGGATTCGAAAAAGGTTGCGAATTTATCCCAGGCATCATTGACAAACTATAGTAATTTGGCAAGGGGTAGATCGATGGGAAAACGTCTTCCATGACTTTTGCCCCCTGAAATTAATTTTAAATATCTTTCAAAATTATTTCTCTCAGGTTGAGTTTCTTTAGAAATTAGTATTTGCTCAAGCATTTACAAACTTGTAAATAGTTTATGGATAATAAAAGACGCTAGAATTTGTAATAGTTTTAACCGTTTTTAAACAATATTTACATTGTCAACGTTCCTTAAATTTCGAAAATTATTTGCGATAGTTAGATTCGAAAACAGGGTTTTCGAAAGATTCTATATATATCTTTAAAAACTAAAAATGAATAAGGCTTTTAAAAATTGAGATCGTCTTAAGCAATCACTAATTTAAAATAAAAATTTGCAAGCTCTTCCAAGTGATAAGTTATACGAGATATTTACTCAACTTGCATGGCAACAATACAAATACAATAAATGTGATTTTCCCCATCAGTATGGAAAGATAAGGAAAGAAGGAAAATTATAAAATTTCAAGAAACTCAATTCTTACTCTTGTGTAACTTTTTATCCTGAAACAGAAGAATTCACTATGAACTGTACTAGGCTTCAGTTTTCATCTTCACCCTCGAAACACAAACTTCACTCTTCCAACTATGAAGGTAGGAAACATGTTTACTTAAATTTTAAATTGAATTAGAAATGATTCGATGAGTGTTTTAAAAATTGATTCACTAATTGCTTTTTCTATTATGTTTTAGGAGAAGCTTTTCTATAAAACTGAAAGTTTAGGATCTGGTGAACCAAAATCGACTAATGAAGGGTGTCAAATTTGACAGGATCCGGTCTACCCTGACTCCGCCCATGGATTATCAGACAACTCCGGTTTGGCTTGCAAGTCAAGGAGGAGGTTACCTATCCAGCGACCGCACTACATGTTTTATTGCTGTTTACACATATGCCGTCTTACACCCACGCCGGCAGTTACCGAGCCAATATGTAAACAAAGTTGCGGTAATTATACCGAACCACGCGCTTCTTGGAATAGTCGCCAACGTTTTCCATTTCTTTTTATCGCGTTTCTGTCTTTGGCTACTGACAAACTAAAGTTTGTCATTACAGTTATTTCGTGAGAAAACTGAAAAGAATTATCCTTAAAGTTATCTCTTCCTTTTATGAAAGAATAAAAGTTCTACTGATATGAAAGACAATTAGCTGTTAGCATTTTGAGGGTGGCCACATGTCAGGGAAATTGAAAAATTGAGTCTTGTGGCCACCCTGATTTTGTCCTTTATATATTTATTTATTAGAGAATTGGTATCTGCGGAGAGATAATTAAGTTAGAAGTGGAGGAATCAGAAAAGAAGATAGTAAGGTAGATAGATATGTCCTAGAAACCGTGACTGTCCCAATAATCGTGAAAGTTAGTTATAACTGGTTGCAAGTTGAATTATAAATCACTAAAACTAGAAAATGTAGAAAAATTGGATTCACAAATTATCTAAAAAAAGTAGAATTTTCATACTTAATCTTTTTTAAAAGAAAGATATCGTTCCCTCGAGTTTTCTCAATCTTTAGAAGTATTAAGAATTAGCTACCCTCAGGACTTTTTTTTTACGCTGTTTCAGTTTGAACCGGGGGGTTGCTACACTCGAATTTTGAGCGTAGACCAGATTTCAAGAGATTTTTCTTTTTAAAAAATTTTGTAGAGTTTTAAAGGATACCAAACGATTTCAATGGATGTCGAAAGAATTATAGTTATTTTAAAAGAGTTAAAAAAATGTCAAGAGATTTTAAAGATTTCAAGAAATTTTATGGTATGTCAAAAGGTTGTTTGTCACATACTGAAATACTGATTTATAAAGGAAAACATATGGTTTTTTCATGAGTTTGTATGTTAAAATAGAAGAAACGACCAATTCAACTAGTAAAATTCTTTTTATCGATCATTAATTTCCACCACTTTTCGTTCGATTTCTAAATGACGCTTGCGCGCCAAATGCGCGCATATTTGAAAATTTCATCCCTAATCTACAGTTCTCAGTTCTTTCTCATCCCTTGTCTCACTAAGTTCCTCTTTTACCATTTATTGTAGGGCTTTCTCAAAAAAAAAAAAAATTCAGATATGTTTCAAAAGAATTTTACTCACTTTTTTTACTTTTTGAATATTACCCTTGTGCTTAGTGATTTCAAAAAAATGTGATTACCTTATTTGATTGTTCCTGAAAAATGAAGTTGCGCGATACCGGTGGCAAAAAGTGTGTTTTAGGTTGCATTTTGAATTTAATTGTAATTATCAAACATTTGAAAGAATGATGGCGAAATTTCTTGCTACGGTAAAAGCGATAATCACGCGATTAGTTTTTGCATCCCATGGATTTATTGCGATTTGGCAAGTAACGAATTTTAAGAGGAATCCTATGTATTGGTATCTATGTTCTCCAATTATTTTATTGTTTTTCGAGGGGGTCTTCACGCTTACTATAAAAGAGAGTCAAGAATGGAAATGGTAAGGATATAATAATTTATTATCAATTAAATGTATATTATTAAATTCAAGAGCTTGGGGAAGATATAACTGAAATATAATTGATTAATACAGAAGCTTAAACTATTAATTAAAAGGACTTATTCTCTAATTATTAGCCTCAAATAATTCGCACGTAAAAGAAACTTATTTTAAGTACGTGCGAGTAACCAAAATTTATAATTAATTAGAATTTGCAATTTAGAAAAAAAATTGATCTTGTATACTTGTGGTGATTAATCTTTATTTATTCATAAAAATCTAGCTAACTATAATATTAAAAATGTTATATTATTTTGACAAAAAAGTAGAATTTTCAACTTTTTAGCCATTAAAATTTAAGTCCTTATTTTGTGCTGTTTTATACTAGGTTTTCTACTCTATTTAGGGAAACAAATTTTTTTGGGTCAAGTGCACGATGAGGTATCACATTTCACTTATTAAGATCGAATTTGTAGAAATGATACCATATTCTTACTAACAATGCCCTAATAAGACTAGTTTCCAGTTCATAGAGTCAAGAATGCTTGGAAAAGTTGGGCTTTCAAGGAGAATTTGAGGGTGTGTTTTGTACGATCGTCTCAATTTGACAGACGGAAATTGTGCATTAGTATCTGCCACGTGAGAATGGTCTGGAGAAATCGGGTCAAAAAATATTGACTTCCTGAGCAGGGTTCAATCTGATTTGAAGAATATCTACAACTCACAGGAGTGCATTGTTCGATCAAAAGAGAATCAAAATATTATTCTCGGGTATTCTACAAAAAACGGGTTATATTATTACATATTTAAATGCATGAAAGAAAATTGATCTTTCAGGTTCTGTCCTTCTGTATTTCTCTACTTGGGAAGTGTGGTGCCAGCAATTTGGCTTTTGGAATTGGATAAAGTCGAAAAAAGAATTCGAATGCGAGATGAATCAAATATCAATATCACAGAGAATTTCGATTTCACCAATTTGGCAGCCGCAGATTTAAAACACCTGGAAAAAGCATTGGGCGTAGGTTTCATTTCTTACATAATTTTAAGAGCCCTGTAAGAGTCAGCCTATCACCATGATTATTTAGAGTGAAAGGGAGTGCTCTATATATAGGGGTGGAAAAAGTAGCCGAGAAGCTTATTCATCTAGATTTTAAGTTATTTTTAGGCAATTTCAATGTACTTTTAGGGATTTAATTTAATTTTAAGGAATTTCCGAGGGGTTGACAACTGAACTGATGATTATAGTTCTACATTCTGGCTTCAAGATACTTCACTGATTTCATGAATTTAAAAAAAATTCCAGCGATCTCAATGCAATTCATGTGATTTTAAAGAACTTTAAGTGACTTTAAAGGATTTTAAGAGATTTTAAGCGATTTTACAGATTTTCAAGGTATTTGAAGTGATGTTTACGTTCTTTGTGGATTTTTAAAAGACTTAAAATAATTTTAAGTAATTTGAAAGAATTCAAGGATTTTTAAGTAATTTTAAAGCTTTTAAAATTATTATAAATTATTTTACATATTCTCAAAGGATTTAAAGGGATTTTAAATAATTTTAAGTGATTGTACATAATTTTAAGACTGAAGTATTTTCAAGTGTTTTCAAGTGATTTAATTCAATATTTTAGGAAATTTCAGATATTTCTGGGAGAATTCAGTAGATTTATTTGCAAGTGTTCACCTGATTTCACAAGTCAATTGTCAACCCCTAGGAAATTTCAAGGGATAGAAAAGTTTTAAAGGATTAACAAATTTTCCAAGGGATGCTAAAAGATTTGAGTTGATTTCCCTGAAATGTAGTTCACCCTGTAAATACATTTTAAGTAATTTTAAGAAATTGCAAGGATAATTTCATAACGATAATTTTTACACGCAGGTGAACATCAGATTGCCAACAATTCAGATATCAACCGAAACTTGGGTAACTTTAATCGAGCAGTTTCTAATGCTGATTCTAATAATTGGTCGGTGGATGCTGCCAAAGGGTGATTTAACTCGAGATCAATTAAGTCAACTTCTTCTCGTGTATATAGGAACAGCTGCAGATATTATAGAATTTTTTGACTCTTTTAAAGAAGACAAAATCTCAAGAGAACCTGTTTTAGTTTATTTAACTTTGGGTATTTGGGCCTGGTCCTTGATGCAATTTACTGTTGTTTTAACGGCTACAAAATCGAGAAAATCGAGATTATCTTCCGGAAGTGCGATCAAGAGAAAAGTTCCAACGGAAACAAGCTGTTGTAGCATCGATGTTTGGGGAATCGCTCTAAACATGTTACTCCAGGTAACAAAATCGCTTAAACATGTATTTTTATTGATACTTAAATATATATCTAAAACATTGTTTGCAAATATTTTTAATACAGGATGGACCGTTTTTGGCATTCAGACTTATTCTGATAATACATTATCAGATAGTAAGCTACATGAACATTTTTTTCACCTGTAAGAACACTTTGGTCATTTTGTTACAATTGTATAGACTATACGTTGTCCAGAGCGAAAGTAAAAGTAAGAGGAAGCAAGCAAAATATGAGAAATACGAAATTCCAAATATCAGTATTATTTCCCGTAACGATATGTACAAAGGAAAAAGGAATAAAAGACACAGGGAAGATAGAAGGAGAAAAATCAAAGAAATTCAATTGGAAGAAAATGTTTCCGATAGTGACGATTCAGAAAAGATGGATAGATATGATTTATCTCCAAAAAATCACGAAAGAAATACACGGTAAGAATTTTATTTTAATTTAATTTTTATTTGTTTAATTTCTACTTAATCGTTTTTCATTTTTTTTACTCAGAAAATCAAGGCAAGACACTGGATACTCAACTTCGAGTTCTCGTAATTCTACGAAGCAGGAAAAATTAAAAAATCGAGAAAACAAAAAGAAAAGTTCCCGGAGAGAGGAAATGAAACGAGAAGTTTCGAGTGAAGAAGAGAAACCTAAAAAAAAAGAAGACAAAAAAGAGAAGAGTGAGAGGAAAGAAAATTGTCGAGGAAAAATTAAAAATGGTGAGGGTGGGAGGGGCAAGAAAGTAAAAATCGAATCTGAAGAGGACAATTCTTCTGAAGAGAGTGAAGAAAGCAGAAGTGTAACTGAAGAAAGTGATTCTGATTCTGATGAAAGGAGAAGGTAATTTCTCTTTTCATCTTTTTTTTTCCTTTTCTAGAAAATCTAGTCTGAAGTTGAAAGCTGAATTGAATTTAAATTTAATTTAACCGTAATTTTAATTTACAGGCGTAAACATCGAAAACGTCGTCAGGATAAAGATTGACATTGAAAATATGGCGGCATAGTTGCGATACTATTCCTTTATATCTCAATTTTCAGCGTTTCTCTGGCTCTGATCCACGCTAATATAAACGATGGTATCGTTTTAATAAACATTAAACCTTCTATATCTCGATGAAATTATATTGATAAGACATTCTACGTATTGTAAAATTGAGACAATTTTGATGTGATTTTTCTTAAAGATATACTAAGGGATTGTAGAATTTTAAGCCCACTATTTATATAAGTTTTCATATGTATAATCAATTCAAATATCCTCTTTTGAAAAAATACTTTTGACTATTTTAACTATTTGATAGCAATCTAAAAATAAAGAATAAATGGAATTTCTTTCCGTCTTCTAAACATTGACTCTTAAATGAAAAAAAAAACTACTTAGTTGCACCAATTTGGCAAATTATTATGCTTGAGTTGGCTCTGGTCTCCCCTAAATATAACGAGAACGTCCAATAAGTAACATTGAAGTTCTGATTAAGTGCTTTATACGAGAAAAAATATGCTTATACATACATTAGTCAAACTTCCTGGAATCGCTTAGATTTATTGTTATGTTTACCGAACAATCTCTATAATTCTTGAAAAAAAAATTTCAAATCTCTTAAAATTAATAAAAATCTCTTGAATTTCCTTTAAATTCCAGAAAATGCCTTCAAAATTTCTGAAAACAACTTAGAAATTTATTGAAGGCTTTTGTGGAGTTTAAGGAAATTCAAGAGATTTTTATTAATTATAATTTAATTCCAATTTCTAAGAATTTTAAGAGATTTTAATTTTTTTTCAAGAATTATAAAGATGTGTTTTCAAGTAAAAGGTGTCTAAAAAAATAAATCCGATAAAGTAGGAATCGGATAACTAATATTTCAAAATTGAATATTATTATTTTATTTTAAAAATATTCAAATTAGATATTTTCTCGCTCTGTGAGCATAATTCTAGTTAAAAATTGATTAATTATACAGAGAGAAAATGAATAAGAATAAAATAATGAGTAAAGTAAAAAATGAAGAAGTTAATTCCTTCTGTAAATCCATTCGATGGAAATGAAGAAACCTGTACTTTCATATAATCAATTCGGACTTTATTTATACACAAAGATTAAAAATTAAAATAGAGAAATCCACATACATAAAACATTTACGTAATTTGCATATAAGTGCATGTGATGAAGCTGACACGTGATAAATTGGAAATCCAATAAAAAAAGTGATTGTAAATGGAATTCGTACGAAGGCTAAATAACTTGAAAAGCGCCTCTGGTTTCCAACGTCAGAATCAAAAGAAATGTCGACGACAGTTCAGTATAGTTTCATTTCTCGCAAAAATGTAAATAAGCTTCTAACCAGCTGACAACTGCAAAAGTGATTTTTTGAGTAACGCACGCAATATGCGTGCAACTATTCGATTGCTTCATTTTCTAAGAGCTCAAAGGTTAGTAAAGTGATTAAATTTTGTCCGAATTTTTTGGAATGCCCCTCTGAGCAGATGCGACACTAATACCGACCCTGTTTGACGTTTTTGACGTACGAATGTGTTCGAATTTAATTCTGGAATCTGGACACGCACGCATGATGACGTACTCGCATTATTGCTTTGTGAAATGCTAAACAATTTGCAAGCAATAATTGCAAGTAATTTAAAACTTGAAAAGCTTTGTCCTTCCTTTATCTCCTATATTTTTGTGCTTATTTGTCTGCTAGTTGAGAAATGGGAGGAAGTAAAGTATATATGAATCATATGGGGTTTTCCAGGTTTGAAGTTTCACAATGAAGATTTAAGAGTGTGAAATAATGCTTTGAGGGCTTTTTGAGTGTAATGAACTCGGATTAAAAATCTATACATTGGAAAATTATATTTTCATCATTTTAAAGTTTAAAATAGCTAAAAATCGGTGTCATTTTCAATTTTATGGAAAAAGTAGAAAGGAGAAATTGTTTTCCCCTGTACACATATTTGCATTTGAAAAATAAATGTCACTATATAGAGGGAAAAGATATCTAATTAGGTATGACATTTGTTAAGTAAAAAGAGTAAAATGAAGAAATCGATTTTTTAAGTTTGAACTTGGATTCAACGACCTTAAATCTTATTTTACAATTATCTTCAAATTGGAAAATTTATCTCGTAATGTTTACAAGTAAAACGAGAGTATTGTAATTGATAATATTCGTTGAAACTAAAAATAGCTTTGTTGATATTACGTCTTAAGTGTAGGATGTGATATCATTAGGTAACGCCGCGATTAATCTTTGAAATTTTTATTAATGAGATTCCGTTTTTTGCAGATGAACGTTCCTCTTTATGGAACGGGAGCCATTATAATTCTGATTGTTACCCTATTTGACTTTGGAACAGTGCTGCAAATTTTTATTTGTATATTTCTATTTATTCTAGGGTCAGTATTATAAATTTACATAGAAGATATTACTAATTAAGAAGATTTAATTTAAAAATTAATTCGATTTCAGATTAGTAGTATACATATATAAATTTCCACCAACATCTCAAAATGAAATTATTTTCTCAAGGGAAGATTTCTCCCAGTCAAGTAAAAGATTATGGGAGGTGAGAAAATGCTTTTTGTTCGAAAATTCAAATACTTAAGTTTTATTTGATCAATAGTTATATTAATTTCTATTTTAGAGGTTGGAAGAGATATCCAAAGAGTCGAAGGAAAAGATGACCTTCAGCGAAGACAGAAGGATCACTGGTAGTAGAATTATTGATGAATCTTTACAAGTAAGAGCAAATTAAAAAACCTATTTCCTAATCAATTTTGCTATCTACATTGAATCTCTACATTGAATTTCAATATTTAAATGTTACAGGAAATTTTAGACTTTGTCCTAAGAGATTACGTGGAATCATGGTATAGCAACTTCACAGATGATAAAGAATTTCTCTTTTCAGTTAGAAACACCGCTCAAAATATTATAATTAACGTATCAAACAGGTACTACCAAAAAAACGCATTTTACGTATTTTTAAAGTTGTTGGATAATAAGCTCTCTAACTTGAAAATTCAATCTCCTTACTTTCTTCAAGAATTATTGAAATTATATCAATTTTCGTCTTCAATAATGTTTGCTTATGATAATTTTTTAAAATTATATCTTGAAAATCCTTAAATTATTTAGAATTATTTTTAAATCCTTTGAGATTTTTCAACATTAATTGAAATTCCTTGATTTCCTTCGAGACTGAATTTATAGAAGCAGTTTCGATATAATCGCAACCTCTCTTTTATAGTAGGATTTTAATATTTCTTGAGAAAAATAAAGAGATAGAATTTTTAGGAACACTCTTAAACTAAAAATTTACTAAACTAACGTGATATTAAATTTAAGGGTAAAAGATGTAGATTGGATTCCTTTTTTAACAACGAGGCTCGTTGATGATGCGGCATCACATATGAGATTATATCAGCAGGCCAGAGCGAAATTAAAACAAAATCAATTGAATAAACTACAAAAAAACAACAGTTCCAGCACATCTGGTGGAACTCCTAAAAAAATTCCAACGCATCGTAGAAATAAGAGCGATACCGATATTTCCTGGTACTCTCAATCCAAATTTTATGTTCCAAACTTAAGTTCCTTGACAGAACCGAAAGAACAAAAAGTAGCTAAGGAGAGCGACTCTCTGGAAGAGATCTTCTTTGATCTGGAAGTGCAAATGGAACAGAATTTTATATGCAGAGATTTGGTGTGTTCAAATGAATCCGATGAAAGGACATTTTTAACTGAAATTTCTGAAGTTGTTCTCTACCTGGTTTTGCCGAAAGAAAACTTCGATTGCATTCCTCTGAGATATTTTTTAAGGGAACTACTCGTTAATGTCATAATGAGGCCTCTGCTGAATTTACTCTCAGATCCTGATTACATTAATCAGACTGTTGTATGGTTGTGTTCTAAAGAAAGCAACTTGCCAAGTGATGTTTTCCTAACGGTAATCAGGATAACAGACAATTTAGAAGAATTATTGGCGACGAAGAACATAGTGAGCAGGAGACTGGCTTACATAAGATCTAAAGAGTCTGGAAATGAGGATGATATATCGGCCAAACAAGAATTACACAGTTTGCTCTACATGAAGAAGATTTTAGACACGAGGATAATCGCGATGCAGGAGGGTTTAAAATCAGAAAGCGACTCCACAGAACAAATTCCAGAGTGGAACAGACTCTTAGTTCCAGGGCAGAAGTTAATTAATTTACCGCTGGATGAACTGATGAGGAACAACATAGCCTTAAGTTATTTCATCGACTACATGACAAGCATCAACGCCGAAGCTTACCTCTATTTTTACTTAAATATTTACGGCTGGCGGGTTTCCGCCGAGCAACAAATATCCGAGATCGAATTGGAAAAAATTCGCAGAGAACATTCTACATCTAAAGAAGTGAAGCGTCGAGTCGCTGATCTCGGAAACTTAAAAGAAGCAGCTATCAAGATATACCAACAATACTTGAGTGATAAGGCGAGCCTGAAACTACAATTGGATGATATTTTGGTGAAGAATTTGGTGATGAGAATAAAAAACGAGTGTGTGAAGGAAAGTTGGTTCGACGAACTCCAGATCTGCTGCTACGAGAAACTTAAAAATGAGGACAGATTTCTGCCAGCTTTTCGAAGATGTTCTTCGTATGTCAAACTCTTAGCTGAGCTGGATCTGCTGAAAGATTCTACTTCCGAAGAAGATTCAAAGTCTTTGGACAGCATCAGTGTATCTAGTATAAATAATGAAACGGAAATGGATCAAGCTTCGTGGATGGAAGGTCAGAAAGCAGAAACACAGTCTAATTCAAGTTCCTCATCTGGTAGCAGAGGAGGAGGTGGCGATCTGAGAGTCTTGGATGAATTGGATGGGGACAGAGGAAGTTGGAAAGAGTTTAGAAAATTGCAGAAATCGAATTACGTGGAATCTGAAAAGGTAACAGAAGGAAAAGAAGCCACGGCTTATTTTGAGTCGAACTCTGACCACATTTTTCCGATGGATGAAAGTTTTCAAGATCCGAGTGTAATCAAAAAGTTGCAACAAGGTCGATACAGAATTACGGCGGAAATAATTGAGACTGGAATACAATGCGATAAGGGGAAGACATATGGCATTTATGCGGTCTCTGTAACCAAGACTTTTGAGTCGGGTTACCAGGAAAAATGGCACATTTATCGAAGGTATTCTGACTTTCATGACCTTTATCAGAGGATAAAGGAGAAGTATTTCGATTTGGCGAAAATTCCCTTTCCGGGGAAGAAGGCCTTTCATAACATGGAACGAGCTGTGCTTGAGAAGCGGATGATAATGTTAAATGCGTGGTTGCACGAGCTGACGAAACCTACTGTTGCAGATGGTCACATGGGTTTGCAAAATTTGCTGCTTGCTTTTTTGGAACAGGGAGATTATGATAAAGGAATAACTGGTGGACATATTTCTAGAACGGTGAGTAAAATTAATCAGCATCTAGATTGTCCAGAAAAATCCAAAAAAAGAAAGTTTATATAAAACCTTGTTCTTTGCAGATTGATAATTTAGTAAATCCTTTAAAATCATCAATGAAAACAGTGACACAGGCTGTCAAAACTATGCCAGATAACATGCTAAGCACAGTTGATGGAGTTATGGATAAACTTTTTGGTAGTACTAAGAAAAACGATGTAATTTACGAAAGTGTTAAAGTCGGAGCTAGTTTGGACACTGAGGTAAGAAAATTGTAATTGAATTTGGATAGAATGACAACTTTTAATTTTTTAAAACTGTGTTTAATTATTTCAGACGGACGATAATATTCCACTACGAATAATACTCCTCTTGATGGACGAGATATTCGATCTAAAAGTCAGGAATCAATGGCTGAGGCGCAGAATTGTTACGCTCGTAAGACAGATTATCCGCACTATGTTTGGTGATATTGTTAATAGAAGAATTATAGATTATGTTTCGGAATTGACAAGTCCGAAGAACGTCGCAAAGTACTTGAATTTATTCAAGTAAGTACCATTTTTCTTTTGATTCATTTTCAGGTTTGACCGATCAGAACAATAAATTTATTTAATTTTACAGAAGCAGTTTGTGGCCTAATGGCGTGAAGGCTAGACCCAAATCTCCTCGCAGTCCCGAGATGAAAAGCAGGTCGCGAGTCGACGCCAAAGTCGCTCTCCTCGCTTGCTTTTCTGATGAACTTAAACATATCATAGGTAGCGAAACTACCAGGTGTGGACTCTTGAGGGTTTTCGAACTTTTTCAACGACCTGTCTTGAACAGAAGACTGCTATATGTATTGTTAGAAGGAATTACTGAAACTCTTTTTCCGCAAAAAGATTTCGTCTCCATCATTAGAAAATTGTACTCAGCTTCGCCACGTGTAAAAAACAAAAGCCAGGTCAGATCTTGACGAAGTTAAGCGATGCAATTATGTGTTTCATTTTGCATTGAGGAAATGTGATTATTTGCCAAATCGTTATTTAGAACTAAGAGTCTAAAGTAACAGTGAAACATTTTAGTGTGTGATAGTCTGAAGTCAATTTTAATTTTGAACTTCGTCACATCCAGGGAATATTTTGAAATGATTTATAATCTTCAGAACTTTGATTTTACTTGTAAGTTTTATTTCTACTGTCGAAGCCTTAAAAGTTAAAAACTAAACTCTAAAAATTCTTGTTAGATAATACTGCAAGACTCTTATGAAGTTTTATCTCTAGATTGAAATTTTATTTTTCTATTGTAAAGATTTATTTCTTTATGAACTTTACTGTTTATATTTTAATCGTACTCCTCAGTACGACTTAGATTTTAAGTTCGCACACTTTACACTATTACTTTACTATTAGTTAAGTATGGAAATATTTTTTCAGCACACAATATGCTGTTACAATAACATGGATGTAAGAATATATGATGTTGTAATAAGGTATCGGGATTAAAAACTACACTTTTTTCTCCCTTTCTAAAATGGTCTGAGAACTATAGAGTAGCAGAGTATTGTAAAAATCTTTATTCTACCGAAGTCTTTCAGGCTTATAATTGTATTACTAAATAGCATAATATTAATCGGTAAAGAGCTTTTTGTGATTTCTGCATCAGGCATAATATTAACAAGCGATCATTCCATTTTTATTTTAAGGTACACCGAGAGTTAAGATGATCTTTTTAAAGTCTATATGAAGACGTATTGTCAATAATTAGCAACAATTTGTTTTTATCTAATTATATATTACAGAGACTTAAAGAGGGAATTAAAAGAGTTCTGAGATTTATATTAATACGTACACATATTTAGGTATAAATAACTTTTGTAAATTTCAGCGTGGGCCTTGCTATAATTTTACTTTGAAACTGTACAGATTCGAAAAAGTGTGCGTGCCATGAATTTATTTATTTACTAGACACAGAGTTAGGGAAATGTTAGAGATGATTGTTAATGATAATTCACACTTTAAGTGTTTCGCAAACGTACTAGAAAATACAAAGTGTCGTTATAGATCGCTTTCGTACCTCTTTATATAGTTATCAATTTTTTGCATTCAATTATAGAGTTTACAAATTAAAAAACGTCTTTATACAATCTTGACTTTATTTCAACCCCTAATTTAAATTTTAGGTAGGTTTGAAATTGGGCATCTTTTTCATTTAGAGGATTTAAAGAGACTTTTAAGAATTTTACACGTTTTCAGAGAATTTGAAGGATTTTAAGAGATATCGTGAAAATTGAATGATTTAAAGAAATTTTAGGGATTTCAAGATAGTTTTTTTTTTAGACATTTCAAAGGATTTTGTGAAATTGTAAAAAATACCAAATTAAATTAATATTATTTGTCAATGTTTTTCGTAGAATAAGAATAATTCATATTTTTATTCGATGTCTGAGGATAAAAATATGAAATTTTTTAATGAAGAAACAACTATTTTTTTGGAATCCGACTAGTAAATTCCCGGCGTCAGAGACTAGTTTGTCTGTCAGAAAGGTCGGGAGCAACGAGATCCCCTCTGGAAACAGAACAGGCATACACGTGGTAGAAAGCGGTGCCCAATTCTTTCTACACAATGGCTCTCCTACCCTCCCCTACAGACTCCTTCTTTTATCACCGTCCTCTTCTTTCACAAAAATGTCAAATCTTTCGCTCTCTCTCTTACACCCAGGAGTAAAATGTCCCCATACAATGCTTAGTGCACACGGTGCCCCTTTTTCAAACCCTCTGTCCTCATTCCACCCCGAATCTGCGATGCAACACGACGCGACGCACTTCTCAACCAACTCCCTAATAAACTTCTTTTGTTTTTAGCCACCCTCCCTATCACTTTTTTTTTTCTCCCGGGGTTCTGTTCTTCCTTTTATAACTTCCGAAATGCAACCCGCCAGCCTAACGGGTTATATTAATTTTAGAGGTTGCCCCACTTAAGATTTATCAATAAAACTCTTACACCCTCCTTTTTTTATTCTGAAATCGTCTTTCTTTCTTATGCTTTAAGTGTAAAAGTATCTTAATTCATAAAATTAAAAATCAAATCAGTTAAAAAAATGAGGTGGCTTTGAAAAAATAATTCTGACTGTTAAAGTTTAAAACATGAGAAATGTTCAGAGAGATGCTATTTAAATTAAATTATAAATTAATCTATCTATCGGAATCAATTTTTGCAGATCGTCACAAAGTACTGTGGATTTCTTAAAGATATGTATTTTGAAAATACTTGCGAACTTCTTTCATTTTAATTTTATTTTTTAAATCTAATAATTAATAATAATTATCTGTTTCCCAATATTGTGGGCCAAAAAACTTTAACGTACTTCGCTTATAGATTCTTAAATACACACAAGTTATATTAAAACTTCAAAATGTTTATATTTCTCCAAGTTGTGAACCAAAAAATGTTTCTATAAATCTATATTTCACATAGATAATTTTGTGCAGATTTATAAAATTGACTGAAAAGAACATTTTTTTTTAAAGGGGAAGAAGGGAAAGATTTACGAGAATAGTAGAAAAAAGGGGAATTCCTCTAAAAGGTAAAGGCTAACTAAGATCCGATACTCTTATCCCCATAAACCATTGCAACGGCGTAAAAAAATGTACGGACGTGCGTAACTATTGAACGACGATGAAATGACGAAAGAAAATCGATATGCATGATTCACGCACACAAGGTGGGGGACCTGAAAGGGGGAGGTGGGGCACTTTATGGAAAGACTGGTGATGGTAAGGGGGAGGCGAGGGGGTTGTTTCTCCCTCGTTCCATGCCCCAATACCCCATCGGTTCGGGTAAAGGGGACTTCTGGGCGCGTATGTGACTGTATACGCCTTCGCTCATACATACATGTGTACCATATAGACACACCAAGCTTCGCGTAATTCTATACAAGCGTACAGGAGGGGTATTCCTACAATGCTAACCCCCTCGGTCACTCGATCAGTCGTGTCCCAAGTTTCATACAGTTATAAACCGAGCGATAAACCCATTCGCCGTAAAGAGCGTAAACAAGAAACGAGCGTCTTCAGTGTCCGCTGCTTATCATAAATATTAGAGTCAATCCATCGTGTTTGCCTATTCAAATCAACCCTTATCTTCGCGCCTCGATATCCGATTCATGAATGAACGTCCGACCTCTACGCGAGAAGAAAACGTGAATTGGTTGCGCCGCGCTTTTTCAATTTTTACTGCAAAGCTTAGGCGTTTTCACAGGTACGGAAATTTTACTCATTTCTACGGAAGTAGAATGAGTAAAATGCATCTGAAGTAGGAAAAGTTTGCAGAAGTTTTAAGTGAAGAAGATCAAGTAATGAAGTGAGAAGATCGGTGGATTTACTTTTTTATGGGGTTTATCCACGAGCTTCAAGCGACGGCTTATTTTATTCGTATATGGTTTGTAAAAAGTGGCTCTAAGGCTGATTCTGGTGGAGATTTTTGAGTGAAGGGCGAGTTGGGAAAAGTGATTAGAGATTGGTTTTATGACCACAATTTAAATCGGGATGTCTCTTTTAGATATTTTTGGGGAATGGTAATTGTACATCATAACATTTTTTTTCTATCACAGATCTTGAAAACTAGAAACTGATAATCTCGAGTTATGTTGAAATGGTATGATATTCAATTTTTATATGTAAAACCCGAAAAGCACTTTCGAATGGAATTGAAGATGAATTATGAGCATTTTAAAAATACAATGCAGTTTCGGTTGAAAGTGCACGGATTGCATGCATTCATATTTCCCTGAAGATAATTATGGTGATGATTAGTCATGAAATCGTTACATTATTATTGGACGTTCGTTGTTCAATAATTATATACGTAACATATAGTGTGCTTTAAATGAAATATCAAATAAGGTCATGATATCATGTGTTCATAGCATTTTTATATTTAACAACAGATTAATTATTCACTGATGATACAAAGTAATAAATAATAATAATATAATAAATAATAAATAATTTAATATACATATAATAAATATATAATTTTCCAGGTAATATTTGCAATCTTTCACATACCGTTTACCAAGAAGTTATTCTTTCAACTCCATTTTTGAGAGCTCGATTGACGACACTTTGATGCAAAAAAACGCGATCATTGGAATTTGAAGCATTGCAATTGGAATTTCAATTACTACACTCGCACAAAGAAAATAAAATAAAATGTGCTGAATATATTATTCAATCGCAATTCACGCGTAAGAATATTTAAAGAGGACTCAAAATGTTTAAGAAGAAAGGTCCTGCTGCTATTATAAAAGTTTTGAACATCCGTTTACTGAACCATGGAGATTTGAACGCACCGTTAATTTTTCATGGAACATGAAAATATATAGGTATAGAATAGGGGACGATTGGAGGGATTTCGATGCAAGGCTGAACAGCTTGCGACGTTAACATTTCTTTTTTTTTTTTTCATTTTTTTTTTTTTTTTACTAAATCTAACATTTTTTGTACCATGAAGGCAAAGAGTTCAGAGTCTGCAGACTCTGAACATCTTGTTTTTATAAAATAGTCTCAAATCTCAAACTTTAATGATCCCTATTTAGTTTAAAATTGTATGGATGGATTATAGAATTTTCAAATTGAAATTAATTATAAATGAAAATATTGTTTTTTCCAAGTTTCTAGGTGCCCTCTAGATTTCTTTCGCACTTGTTATAAACATATGTAGTACATAGTACATACATGTAATCGTAGTCCGTAACGCTGGAAAATAAAACGAGAAAACGATGCCAGAGGTTGTGGTCACCTAGGTCTGGTTCTGAAATAAGATACGCCTGAGACTTAAAATAAAGAAATAGTAATGTCGCATTTCTGTTATAAGAGTGTTTTTAATTAGCTGTTTATAGATAATCGCTATATTTTCGATTGTTATAAAAAAATTTTAAATAATTAAAGCATTAATTGACGAGAAAGAGCCTATGAAGTGAAATAAACAAACGTGAATATGAAATCGCTTAAAATTCTTTATAATCTTGTGTTATCAATATATCATTTACAATTTCAAGAAATCCGTTGATATTCCTTTTTAAAATTCCTAAAAATCTTTTTCAGACAAATAAGTTAAATTTACTATTGCGAGCAAACAATTGGCGAAAATCGTTGTTTAGTGTTCTTTAATTTTTATTAAATTTTTTTTTGCGAAATATGTATATTTTTTATTAATTCTCAAAATTTCTGTGCCATATTGTCATTAGTGTCCGATGAATAAGTTAGAGGAATATGGATCTCTCGAAATCTTTGAAACCCTGAAGTCTGGTTTACACTCAAAATTCGAGTCATCAATCATTCGATTATTTCTTGAAAACATAATCTACAATATTAATTGAAATACCGTTGAAGAATATTTCTTTCATGGAAATCAAGAAAATGGCCCATAAAAGAAATTTATAAAATAAAGTCCAAGATAATGGTGCTCTTACCCTATCGACTTTGAGTCTTCAAGTTTTGGATTGAAATTCACTCCGAACGAATCCGAAATTTTCCTAATTATTCCGAAATTTGTATTCGAACCAAACAGCTTCATTCCGATCAAAGTCGAAGGAAGTTTTCAATCCGAATTAATACGGGGCCTATTAAAAATCAATCCGAACTTTTAATTCGAATAAATTAGGTCAATCAGAATGAATCCAATCCGAATAAATCTAGTCTATCCGAATCAATCTAAATGATTTTGAAAAATCTGGATAAATTCGTATACATTCGGATTGACTGGATTCATTCGGATTACAAGTTCGAATTGATTTTGAAAGGGACTTGGATTGATTCAGATTGAAAACTTCCTTTGGTTTAGATCGGAATGAAATATTTGGTTCGGATACAAATTTCAGAATGATTTGCAAAATTTCAGAGTGAATTTCAATCCGAAACTTTCGCCAGAGTATGCAATTTTCCAAACACAGAGAGCTGGTAATCTTTTTCAATTTTTAAATCATCCAGGAGCAAACAACTTTGAACGCCTTAAAATTTGATAACTTCCAAAAACTATTTATCACCAAACCGATCTAATAACCGCATTAAAATTCTTAATTCTCTGTGAACTTTATGAAGCTTCCAAAAGAGTAATGAAGAAGCATTAGATTTCTGAGAAATGTAGCGTATAAATTCAATGAAGCAGAGAATCTTGCAAAATGTGGCCATATTTAAAAAAGAAAATGAATACAAGGTCGCACGCGGATCCATCTTCCACTCGCTTCTAAGATTCCCTATACATCTTTGGTAAATAAAAGGACAAAGATAGGTGGTTGCAATTCGCACCTAGAAGATATCTAGTAACCACTGTATTATCACGCTCGAGGGCGTTTAAAGAAGGGAAGAAGGGAAGAAGGAGGTGGGGTCCCACTGATGGGGGGGGTTGGTGTAGACTTACTTTAGACTGTGGTGTGGGATTACAGTACTTATATTCAAGTCTAATATTAAGTTACCATTTTGCTTTACGGCAAGTGAACAGACTGCCTGCATATAGGAAGCCATCCGAGCGCTTGCTGGGACAGTCTGGCCTCTTCGTCTGGGCCCACCTACTACAAGAACGTTATTAACTGCCACTCGTCACCGAATTCCCAACAAACAACCTGCTCGCCACCCGTACACACTTCAAAAATGTATTCACAAGCTAAAAAAATTCTTCAGGACAAGTTTATAGTGTGTGCTTACAACTAGTGAAAAATTACTTCAAGAATTCCTGATAATTGAGGGAAGGATAAATACTATCAACTGAACGATGCTCAGGAAAAAGAATAATTATTGTATCAGATACATAAGCAATTGACAAGGATTGTCAGAAGGATTAAAAATCATTTTGCATTAGCTGACCGCTTTGCCATCGAAAAAAAGGCTAAAGCGGCCGGTGTCGTGAAAACTGATATCGTCGATTGCTCAAGAGGCTTACGAAAGGACGGCATCAGGTAATCAAGTAATTCATCATTGAAGGACGATTAAAAGTAGTTCCTTTCACATGTGAAAATAACTCCAAATTCAATTGCAGGGTGTCTACTCAAATTCTGGAAACAAATCAACTGATAATTCAAGGTTTTTTCCAGGTATTATTTTCCTTAATATTTCTAAACAAGATGTCGAAAAATTTTTATAATATACAAATAAAATTGTAAATAATTTGATTACTGGGTATAATAAATGTAACTGTGGGATTAAAAGCAGTTGTAAAAGATTTTAAGACAATTCAAAGAATTTACTTGCGTAAATTAAAAAAAAAATAGTTTTCCTTAAATTTACGCAAGTTTTTCATTATTTGTTAAATAAGTTTAAAGTAAAATTTTCATCTTAAGGTTTACTCGGAAAAATTCCTTGATTTATCAAACAAATTCCTCGATATTCAAGGCCTTTCTAGGTATATAAAAATTTCCAGATAATTTCAGGTTTTCCAGATGATTGAATACCCTACAATTTTAATCTTATTTTTATTATTAGCAACGGAAATAAACATAAGAAGGTAGGGGTACTGGTTTCTGTGTGTGCTGGGGTTAAAAATGAATCTCCTAGCACCATTTGAAATCAGTACTACTCCTCTTATCTGTCTCCAAATTTCCAGAATCATCACCAAGGAAAATCGTCTGGGATTTGGAGTAGTGACCAAGATAAAGAAGAACAAGCATCATCTCTTGAGTCGATTCTTTCATGATTCTCATGGAATTATTTTTATTTTTCTGTCACTGTCCAGTCTTGCATTTTCTTGTGATACACAACACCTCACAAAATAAGTAGAAATCATTTGTAGCATATTTTATAAATGAGTAGATTCATTTACACGATTGAATAGCTTAGACGATATCCTAACAATAATTATTATTATAGACTCTCCACGTAAATAATTACAACATATATATATATATAATATATATTTATAATCTACATAATATAGAGCGATGCAGATTTATAAATATAGACTTTGTTATTCTGGCCTTTATAAACTTGCAGCGTTTACGAGAAAGTACAAATTTAGTAATAAATAACTGCCTATATTTCCGCACGTGGACTACGGCATTGACGCGAATGTCAAAGAGCGTCTATTTACAATTTTTCGAGATTCTCGGCTCGAATCAAAAACAGCCTTAGTGAACTTCGAAGCATCACTATTTCATTATGGAAGTAACTTTTGCCAGAAAACTGAAAAAAGTAAAAATTCGCCATTTCATCTAACACTGAATCTCCAATTTCAATCTCAAATTAATTATGCTAGGATTTAGTGCTGGAAGCACTTTCTTGGTTTGGCACCAAGTGCAAATTTATTTTGCGCCTCATCCGACGTAAGGATTTAAAAAACCGGAACGATCGGGTACGATTGAACTCTATTCTAGTTCAACATCAACATTCAGTAGCCTTTTTTTATAACGATACCTATTATTACACAGTTAACAAGTACGTACTGGAAACTTTCCGTTCGAAATTAGAACGGAGACACGAGTAGACTTCCTTATTTTTTAGGGATCAAACCTCTGGCATGGATGAAGGTTTAAGGTTAAGTGGAATCCTTTCGACCTGTTTTCTGCAACCTTGTCCAGGTCTCGCCGAGAGCTTTGGCAAAGTGGTCATCGACTGTTAAAAGAAAAAGAAATTAGAAGATCACAGATCATTTCGAAGGACTTACTATAAAAATCGTCAGGACAAAAAGTAATTCTTTCAGGTAATATTTTTTGTAACTAGTAAAAATTTAGATACTAAGAGGACAGCCATTCAAATCTCCAGGAAAAACTCCCGATTTCCTCGTCAAAAATAATATTTTTCTTGGCTTATTATTAGCAATTAGTTAAATAAATTAAATTTATATAATTGCTAAATTAAATATCGAAAAAGAAACTTATGGGACGACTGAAAAATCCTGAAAAATAAAATTCCCGATAGTGTAAAATTCTCGAAACTAGAAAATTCCCGAATCATCAATTACATATGAATAATTGCTTTTTAAATTACAGCAACACTCACCACTGAGACCTGCATCTTTGTCAGTGGAGGTTGCGTTAAAAACGGCGGCATACTCTTTCAGTCCTAAAGATCTTTTAAAATGTTCGTCTATCGCTGGATCACTGACTACCCCAGAAGTTCTGATTCCAGTTCTCTGCCCTCTGATTGCAGCAGATGGTGTCACGCTTGCCGTCGGCGTAACAGCAGTGTCCTCCATGGTCGTACCTAGTAAGTACAAAGGATCTTGTTTAAAAAAAGTACTTAGAGATAAGTGTGATTAATTGGCATTCTAAAAGCTTATAAATATCTTGGCTCTTTTTTATTTCACAGATTACATAAATTTCAATTTAATCCAGAGAAATTGTAGTGCAACTTGACATCCCCTTGTTTTATGTGATTCCAATAATAGGTGAAAAATATATTTCAAAAATAGGTGAGAAATATATTACAAAAGTTTCAGAATTTCCCTAAGATTTCAAGACATTTTTAATCAGGAATTTAAAGAAATTTAAAGGATTTCCAGATACTTTAACTGATTTATAGTAATTTCAAGGATTTTTCATAAAAGGACCCTGCACAAAATACATTGAAAAAAGGTCC
>CAJFCO010000090.1:3405102-3503189 GCA_904066015.1 Synergus gifuensis | reverse complement strand
GGACCTTTTTTCAATGTATTTTGTGCAGAGTCCTTTGCCTCCGTTTCATACAGACTAAATTTTCTTTTATGGTAATTATCACATGGCCTTAATGATTTTTTTTTAATTTTCTAAGGTTGTACCTGGTTGAGGGGCCGTAGGTACGATAACACTTGGCCTGTTGTGATGTACTCTCGCAGCAGACATGTCAAGGGCTTCACTCTGAATTGGGTCTCTCCTGCGCTCCTTCCTCCAGGCACTGCTTGGCTTCCGGTGTAAACTTGTCGCCTTCGGTCTTTCTTCTATAAAAACAAGCATGAAATATGAATTTAATTCACCTATATTTAGCATTTATTAACACTTAAATAGCTAGAAATAGACTGGAAAGCAGAAAATTGCTTTAATTAAATAATAATTAAATAATCTCTTACTCAGAGATATGTACTTTTAATCTAATCTAATACGAGTTTAAGACAACTTGGAAAAGATATTTGAAGTATTTCTCTTGGAAGATGGATAGGTTATTTGTGTAATCAGGGTTAAAATTCTAATTCAATCTATCGATCTATAGCAATCCTGCCGGGGGTAGAAACAAGTCCAGTTCCCGCCGTTCTCAGGACGGGACAGGAAGTACCTAATAACCGTGAGAGGATGGCCAAAGGAAGCAAACAGGTTTCAGGAAGACGAGGAAGACTGCGAACAACGAAGATGAATGGACCAAAGGAGGATGAAAAATACCACACGAGTCTCAATTAACTTTTTAACTTGCTTAAGACTCTAGATTTCAGAATAATCGTTCAAACGTTCTGCCCACCCCTAAAATTAGCCCGGATAGCTCAACATTTTTCCAGAGTTCTATTTTTTTATTTTGTAAGTAAAACTACTAAGGTTTGTTGTCTTCAACTTTAAAAAACTATATGTTAATATCCTATCATAAGAGGTAACTTTTCTACAATTTAAAATATTGAAAATAGTGAACGGTTGGGAAGTCTCAATATTGGCAAAAAGGGAAGACTGAAGAATCGAGTCTGATGCCTTTTATTACATACCTTTCGAATTACAGGAGGGTCGAAGACTCTCGAAATTGAGCCACGGTTGCCAGAGGCATCTTCGCCTGCTCGAGATCTCCATCTCTCTTGCCTCTCGGCGACACATGAAAGACTATAAAGAATACAGCCTCCAGTCCATCAACTACCTTCTCTCAAGAAAGGGGAAAATTCCGTAATTTTCAACCCTTTCCTAAATCCTCAATTAATCTTCTGCTACTCGAGAAATCAGGATTTTGACATATAAAGTCAATACACTCAAGATTGAAAATTTAAGATTTAATCAGAATTTCAAATAAAATCGAAACTTTCGATTCAAGTATTGTATCGAAACTTTAGTTTGAAATTCAAAACTCCAGTCCACTTAAATCGGCTTTTTTTTACACAAACGTCCCACAGGATGTAGCACCAAGGTGGTATGTAAATCGCGAACTGATTATTATCGAAATAACAATGAGGTCTTGGTTCGAGTGTAGAGGAAGAAGGATTTTGAAAAACAGTGGTTTCGTGAATGCCTTCTTACGACTGCCTTAAGTCCATTCATTCATCCGACGTCTCATCGTAACCCCACCACGAGTCCATTCTTTAATACATACATATTCAGTCTACCTTTAGTATACCTGTGGCTCGAGACTCAGCTTACACAAATAGGTTGTAAATGTAGAATCACCTCATGTGAGCTTGTGTGTATTAATGAAGGAAAAACCCCTTCGATTGGAGGTACTCACACAGAAACATGGATGGAACCGGGGGAACATGAATGCATCACCCCTTTAACCCTCACCCCCCTTTTACCCAACAGCTTGAAGAGGTGCCGCAGGCGAGCTAAGCACTCAGGGGCACTTTTTGCAGAAAAAGAGTGCAGTTTTTTTTTAAGTTCATAGTATACGTAGAGAGGTCTTTTCAATCGAATTTAAGGGTAAATTAGAAGGATAAGATAAAAAGATCAGATGTCTAATTTGGAATGAGAAAAGTCAATGGTGGAATTAACTTATAGACCTAATTCTAATTAGTAGACACCCTAATTCAGGGTGTCTACTAATTCTTGGCCAAGAAATTTCCAGATTTATTGCAATTCCTGCATGGATAATAGACACGCAGAAATTGGAATTGAATTACATTAATACTTTTCCAATTACATTTTAGAATTGTAAACGTTTCTTGCTTGTATAATTAATTTCGTGTAACACAATAAGCTAAGAAAATAAACTGAGTCCAACCCTGATCTTTGAATTGCGTCTATACTAAGAATCTGGAATAAAACATCAAGTACGAAGAAAAAGTTGAGACACTTTTCTGCTTAGTACCATCTACTTTATGATTAAGTCTGATTTGCGTTATTCACAACAAGAATAGTTGATACATATTGCGATTCAATGCCACATTAGCAACTTCTGGATATCGATCACTTATAATTACATACTTACATATATATATATATTTTAAATGAATATAAAGAATTAACTTCTTCAATGAAGAAATAAAACTTGTTAAAGAATTTCGTGTAACTGCACGATTTCACGATTTTTCAAGCGTGTCGTAATTCTAGAAATATTTCAAAGCTTTAGATAAATGGTTTAGTGTAAACTGATAATACACGGTCAGGAAATTTCTATATGTCCGTTTTGGAATGTGCAGAATGTCAAATATTGCACGGCACGTACTTCTGCTTCGTGTGAGTAAAAGTGAAGATTATTACTATAAGGGAATGCTGAACCAAGGTGTCGTTGGCCTCGAGATTAAATACCGCGGCTCGATATTCAAAAGTGTTTCCGGCTACTGGTTTTTGTTTTTTAACCGTCTTTCAAAATTACGTTCTTCTTCGAATTCCTGCTTGAGTGAAAAATAAAGGAATCGATATTCACATAAATATCACTAACTATTCACATATATTTTTAGGATATTTGCAGATGTTTTTGGTATTCTTGATATTTTTGATATTCCAAAATATTCCTCCATATTCTTTTGGGAATATATTCCTGATACAAAAAAATCGAAGTGGTCGTCGACCCTTCGTATTTTTTCAACAAGAACTTCAAAAGAATACAATTTTTGAAGTAAATTAAAAAACTGAAGAGGAATTTGTTAAAATTAAATAGGATAAAATGCACGAATATGGCTGCTAAAAAAGCTAGAATATTGATTATTCTAATCAATTCTCTATTAGATATTAGGTGGAATATTTAATTAATTCTCTGATGGTCACTTATACTATCTTCGAGATGAAATTACTGAGAAAGACTTGGGCAAAGAAGGGTTTCAGAATCAGCAAATGATACAAATGGATCTACTGGGAATCACCGATTGATGTTTCTTACTCAGAAGACGTTGAGAAATCAATGCAATAATAATAGGATAGAGTTGTGCTTAGAACCGATTCTTATAGACATTTGATTTTTTTCAGTGAAGTCTTTCCTTCTCATGAAACAGTCTGCAAATATTCAATTTCAATACAACTTTGATGCAGCGTTTGCAGACTTCACTTTTCCACAAAAGTTAATTGATCAATCTTTCTAAAGAGAACAAGATGTTTCAAAAAGAAATCACGAGACTATTTATTCAGAAAAATAAAAAAAATGAAACTAAAACTGTAAATTAAGAATTTAATTTAAACTAATTTAAAAATTAATTTAATAATTAACAATAATAAAGTATCAATTCTGTTTTTCTATACAAATTTCCATATTGAAGCTACTACAATCAGCTTCAGGGTGTTGGTCTGTTGGAGCCAAGTTCTAATCGAAAAATTCGATTTCTTCGTTTTATTCAACAAATATTAAATTTGGAAGTTTTCCCCTCTGGAGAATTAATCAATTTTCAACTACAATTATGCGTACAGAGCGAGAAAATATCTGATTCAAATATTTTTTTAATAAACTGAAAATATTCAATTTTAAAGTTAGATATTGAATTCCTCGTTTTATGCAAAAAGTATCGAAATTACATATTTTTTCGCTCTGTATGCAGTTTTATATTTGGAAAAAGATTAGCACTACAGAGCGAAAAACTATTTATCTATAATTTTCGTTGAGTAAAACGGAGAATGGCATGCTCTACAGTGACGACGTAACCAATTTTTTTGGCGCTCATCATGTCCAAACGGAATCATATATCGCTCTCAAAATTTGGAATACAGGAAATGAGACATTAAATTGCGTTTGTATATTTAGTTGTAGTCAAAATTTTGAAAAAAATCAAGTCGGTAAAGTAGGGATCTGATTTTTTTCAAAATTATGGCTCTAACTAAATATACAAACGTAATTTAATGTCTCATTTCCTATATTCCAAATTTTGAGAGCGATTTATGATTCCGTTTGGACATGATGAGCGCCAAAAAAAATTTTTCACAACCTATAGCGCAGAGCATGCCCTTAACACCTGGGTCCATGAACGCCCTTAAAGATTTCTAAAGATTTTAAGAGATTTTCAGTGATTTTAAAGAATTTAAAGTACGTTATCAAAAAAAAGGTTTTATTAAAAACCAGCAATAATAAATATTTTTCGCTAAAAGTATGCGATTTACTTCCGTTTTATGCAGACGGAGGTATATCTCCGTCTGCATAAAAACCGGAAGTAAATGTAAGCGGAATAAAACAGAAGTAAATTTTGGGTAAAACTGGATAATTATAAGTATCCAGTTTTAGCCAAAATTATTTAACGTAAAGTTCGTAAAACTGAATAACCCCGTTTTTTCTCACAATTTCTACTTTCTCAACAAGAATAATAGTGCACAGACGTCCCTGTTTACATTTTTACACCTGTGCACTATTATTTTTTTTTAAAAAAAGTAAAAATTGTGAGAAAAAACGGGTTATTTAAATTTGCTCATGTGGTAATTATGTACCACATGACATACCTTTAAACGCTTAAAACGATATCCTACTTATCTTCTTCATATCAAATTCTTTTTTATCATTTGTCGGTACATACTGATACCGCTGATGACCCTACCTTATCATTTAGTAATTACCAAAACAATATAAGCATTAAAAAAGAATCTCTTTCAAAATTCAAAAAAAGTTACATTTCCGTAAATTTTTTAAGTTTTTTTTAAAATCGAGACCGACATTATCGTCGCCTGTTTCACCGACAGGGGAAGTACCGCCTCTTGACGGGAAGTTCAAAAGTGTTTTTACACAAATACGAGTTTTAGAATATAAAGTGAAATGCAAGACAATATTAGAGTCTGTCGAGGAGATTCCGAGTTTATTTATTCTTTATGTCACGTATCTCGCAACAAATATGACTGCAAACAGCGCCGCAAGACGATTTGAGGTTGAACTGTTCACGGTATTCGGAACAGGTTCGACCCTCGACATGCCATCACTTTAACAAACCACACGAACAAAGCACATTCACAGAGATGCCGAGTAAAAGATGCCATTGTAGTGTTCTATTTATTTGATACGCATACCTAGACGAACAGATGACTTAGGGAAATCCTGGTGAACGTCCAAAACAACTATGCGATATCGTACTCCCTTCTCATTTTATAACAGAGAAATAGTGATACCGAATTCCAGACATTTTGGGCCACATACAAAGCAACAATACCTGCAACTGTTCTCACTCACTGAGGAAAGAAAAAATCTCTCTAGAAATGCCAAACATGATACGAGAAAAGAGAAGACATCAGAGAGAAATCGAGGCAGATTTTAGAAACTTATTTCAAAGAGATTCTCCACTTTTTAAGGAAGTTTAATTTAAGTTAAGGGTGTTGGAGCCAAGTTCTAATCTAAAAATTCAATTTTTTCATTTTACTCAACAAATATTAAATTTGGAATTTTTTCCCTCTGTAGAATTAATCAATTTTTAACTAGAATTGTGCGCATAGAGCGAGAAAATATCTAATTCAAATATTTTTTAAGTAAAATGAAAATATTGAATTTTGAAGTCAGCTTTTTAATTTTTCGTTTTATGCAAAATTTATCGAAATTAAACATTTTTTCGCTCTGTATACAGTCTTACATTTAAAAAAATATTAGCGCTACAGAGCGAAAAAATATTTATCTATAATTTTCGTTGAGTAAAATGGAGAATGGAATTTTGAACTTAACAATTGGGTTCAACGCCCTTAACATAAAAAATCAATGGTTTCATTTTACACAAAAAGTGTTAAAATTATACACTTTTTCACTCTATATACACAATTCTAATGAAAAAATGAGGACCAGTACAAAGCTAAATAATATCTAAGAATAATATTTGTTAAGTAAAATGAGGAAATCGCAATAACAAATATTTTTCACCAAAACTAGGCTACTTCTCTCCGTATATATATATACGAAACAGAGGTAAATGGCCTAGTTTTAACAAAAAAATATTTATTATTATATACGAGTATAAAGTTGGCGAAATTAAATTTGTTTTCATGATAATTACCACACACGCCCTTAAACACAGTTTCAAGAGAAAATATATATTTCGAGATCCTCTGACTGAGCAATTATTCTCTTGTTTTAAATAAACGTTTTACTGCAGTTAACAATTTTTACACGAGTCACTCAAGCCCGATTCTCAAATAAACATTTTGCATCGAATAAAATATCTTTAATCTCCAGACAAGGGAAATGATAATCTTATAAATCAGTTTCAAACAATATTCTTTCATAATTTGAAAGCATTGGTATTTTTTTTATTTATCTAAAATGCGATCTTAAAATATTATAATATTTTCCTTGACTTTGTTTTCTTTTAAGCAGAGATCTGGAATCTCTATTAACAGAGAGAAGCTATCAAATTCTAAAGCTGATAATAATTAGTTTAAATTGATTTTTTTTTATCACTTTTGAAATCTTTTTGAAATCTTTAAATTTGGCATCAAACTTACAGGAACGATAAAACTAACTTTTTTTCAGTAAACTGTGGAATTATTAATTTAAACTCGTGTTTTTCATGAAAATATTTTTGCTTCCTGACTTCAAAGAGATAAGATTCTACCACAGTGGGTGTGTAATCGGCTCTTAATCATTCTTATGAACAAGAAAATAAAGGAATGCAACTGAGGCAAGAATTTTTGCTCCATGTTCGTCACGCGGGAATAGCTGGAAATAGTCGTTTTGGATCAAGAATGCAAAATATTTCTCGCGCGCGGTAATGAGATGCGGTACGTTTTCCAAATTCCTTTCAAGTATATATATATATATATATATTCCGCGAATTTATATTAAAAAAAAATTAAACAACTTTAATTTCAAAAAATGTTATGAACTCTATTATAAATAATGTCTGACAACAGTCACTCAAATAGAAAAATGTAAACAATTTTTTTCTACGATTTTCATTATCACGACAAATACTTAGAATAATTGTGTCATTCATGTTTATAGAATCTTAATTACTAGTTACACAATATCCGTGATGACATTTGGCTTTAAATTTTTATTACTGAACTAGGAAAAGGTTTTAAGTGAACTGAAAGACTTAATTGATTCAAAAAGAGGAAAATTATGAAGTATATAGATCAAGGCTTTTATAATTTTTATACTTGACCTATTTCATTTTCAAATTCTAAAATTTAATAATCTATAAATGAAAAGGATATGACGAAAAAGTTGACATGTTTTGAATTTTTTTTCTCCCCTTATATGTCCAGAAGAATTTCGTATTTCCATGAGTCAACGAATTTCAAAGAGAAATTACAAAATATGCAGTGAATAGCTTGTATGTCTTATGTAATGGACGCATGCTTCTATAATCTGGGCGTTACAGCAGTGGTTCGAAAAGAATTTCAAACCGCTCGCTTACAATTTCCGAGTGGAGGCAACTACAATGCGTTTGATGGGAATCTGTAAAATTGATGTTCACGCCGAAACCTTCGAAAGTACCATGAAAAACAAAACTTTTTACGTTGTACTCCTGGAACGCGGATCCTTTCTGACTGACCTCTGAACTACATACATACTTTTTTCGAGAACCGAATTCTACGTAAATCCGATATCAAACCTACCAAAAGCACAAGGATTTTATAATTTTAAAACAAGTATGTATAACCAGATATAACTAAACAACATTTAACATTCCTCTTAGAATCTTTAGGTGTCCCTTACAAGAGATCACGTAAATTTACCGAAATTAAAAAATCCCGGACAATAAAAATTTCCGAAATAGAAAATTCCTAAAAGAAAATAATAATACTGTAATTCCGGGATTTTTATAATTTCGGGAATTAAAAATTTCGATAACTTTCAATTTCGAGAATTTTAAATTTCGATGATTTTTAATTTCGGGAATTTTAAATTTCAGTAAATTTACGTGATCCCCCTTAAAGGGCATGTGATACTTTACTATAAGAGCAATTTAGTTTTGCCAACACTTCTTTTTCAATAAAAAATATTTTTCGATAAAAATAGACCATTTACTTTCGTTTCATGCAGACGGAAGTAAATGGTCTATTTTTTGTGAAAAATATTTATTATTATGAACATAATGTTGGTGAAATTAAATTTACTTTTATGGTAATTACATACCATCCGATTACAACCATACCGGCTTTTACTTTTTTAGGCATTTCATTTGAAAATAAATAGAGAAAATGCATTTTAGCTAGTTGATAAACGCTCCTTATCATTTTTTTACGTTTATCTGATACGAACAATCAATTTTAATTATTAGGTACAAAATTTGAATGACAATATCACTTTTTTAAAATTTTAAATACGAAAATTGTCTTTAAAAAAAGAATTATGGTATGATTAATAGGAATGATCACCTCCACACTTAATATCCTTGTCAATGGAATGTTAAGAATTTCGATTTCCAAGATTTGATTCCATTTTAATCAGATTGAAGAATTATCCTACTATCTTCTCTTTCTGTCAGGTTTCGCGAGGTTCAAAATATTCGATATCTTTTCGATTCTATCTCAAAACGAAAGTTTTTTTCCTAAGTGAATGATCCAATTACTTTCCTCTAAGTTAGATAGTTTAGATTATATTGCAACTCTTTCTACAGTTTGAAACGAGAACCATATTCGGATATAGAGGCGTGAGTTTTTTAACTTGAGACTTTGAAATATCTCAAAATAAATGGCGCTTTAATTGCGAAAAATGTAATTGTTGATAATTACATTTTTCGCAATTGGAGCGCCATCTATCTCGAATCGAAAAAAATTTTTCAAATAAAACTTACGTATTTTTAGACGGAGAATCTGAATCCGTTATAAAAAATTGGGGTTGCCATTTAAAATTACAAAGTTATCCCCGCCCGTAGGATGTGTATTTTTTGGGATATTTCGATGTCTCAAATTAAAAAACTCACCCTGTCTTATATAAATTTCTGAGGCGTGTAGTCAGTATGAAATTGTTTGAAGAAAGAGGATGAGTCGTACGATAAGAAGCTTAAAAGAAATTTCGTTAGTAAAAGGAATTTCTAGTCGAGCATTTTACAGAATACCAAATTGAATTTTAAAGTCAACCCGGATCAAATTATTATAATAGACGAATCTGGCATTAAAAGAAAGTACAAGCTTCGAATTCTAGAGCATTACAAAATACTTTCTAATAATCTTTTCTACTCCAAGGCCTCGAGATCTCTCAAACTCTAAAATCAATATTGAACCTTTTCTGATATTTTCTGATGAGAATTTCAGCTTTGGAGTAATTGTCATCAAGTATTCCAACAATCTCCAGACTCCTAATTCCTCGTCTTTCGCTTCTGGTATTTTAGTTTTTGTAGATGTTCTAGAGGTGTAAATTTTTCATTCACTGTCAGCAACCTTGATTCCTGACACAAATAAAAATCTAATTGTGAGATAACGAAATTCCTTCAAGTCTTCCTTCATTCAATTTCTTCAAACTTCTTTGTGAATTATAAAAAATTATAAATTAATAGCTTATAATTTGGGATAGTGTAAGATTTAAAGATTTTTAAACTGACCTTGCACCATTGTTGCTGCCCTGGAGAGGACTTCCAAGGCACTCTCAACTGCCGACATGCTATGATTTCCTGGAGAAGCTTTCTTTTTCCTCAAAGGCAGCCCCCAGAACTGCGAGAACTGCACTCAAAACACTTGTTTGACCCGGCGCAAGATGCACAAGTGTTAATGCGTCGTCGCTCTTCTGCTATTCCTTCGATCTGCGGTAGACACAACAGGGAAAATAGACATATAAATTATAAACGATATAAATGAATGAGGTAAAACAGAAGTCGATCTTGAAACTGTTTGGGCCGCATGAGGAGGCCCAAGCAGCGCAAATAAGAGTAAAACGGGGATTAAAAAAACGTGACATTGTCTGTGGAATGCGGACCCCTTACCAGGAGTCCCTTCCCTCCCACCAATGATCATCCCAGACCCCTCGGTCCCCTTATCGACGAGGTCTCCTCCCACTCTTTCTGAAGTCTTTACTGCTTTACTCCTACCCCCTTCACACGCTCAAACTCAAACATCACAATTTCATCATACAATCAGTTTTAGATCGATCGAACTGTCGACCAGCCAAGGTAAACATTAGGTGGTCCAGAACATCAATATCGATTTTTACATTCTCATCATCAAATGAAAAGGTAGTCATGCAATTTGAAATTCCCGGGTTTTTTCCCGATCAATTGTTGTTTCCTTCAACGATTTTATAGATGTATTTTTGTGATTTTTGAAAAAGAATGTAATAAAAAAATTTTTTTTTAATTAATAAAGTAGAAAAAAGTCGATTTTTCGATAAAATAAAAAAATTCCCGATCCTAAATGAAATTCCGGGGTTTATCCCGGTTTCTCGGTCCGCTAGAAAACCTGGTAGTGGTTTGTGTGAAAAATGACTTTCGTTTATGTATTTCATAAAATCTCGACGTTTCAAGACCCCTTGATTGCGAAAAAATGGTTTTACCATTTTCCGGCTAAACTATGCAAGATATAACAAAATGCCAAGAAGCAAAATTATTCAGTGGAAAAAGTTCTACCAATTTTATTTTAAAATTTTTTTGAAAGGACATGTACTTATATTTTTATTAATAAAAAACGTTATTAAATAGCAGACAATATAAGTTTACGGTCTCGTGATGCGAAACATGAAAAAATGTTACAAGGCAAAGTTATTGATCTATGAAAGATCTACAAATTTGTGAATTAAAAATGGAGAGAAATCTTACATTTTTAATTCAGAAAGTTTCCAAAATTTAAAATTAAAGTAAATAAATCAAAATGCAATTAAAAAATTATTACCTAAAAACCCGAGGTGACGACTTAAATTTCATTTAAAAAAATTCACGGCTCGGTTAGGTATTCAAGTTACTGAAACATTTTAAAAAGACTGATTTTTTAACAGAATTCTACTGAGACGATTTTAACTTCAACTGAGACAAAACCAATCGTCAAATTCAAAAGGTCTAGCATTCTTATTGACTTCAATAGGGGAAACAATTTACCCCTCAGTTCCCCTATTCAGAGTCCAAAAATAGAACTCACCCTTATCCTTCGTCTTTACGTGAAACTGAAGCAAACTTTCGAATTCATAGTATCAATATTAAATCTTGAGTTTAGATTCTTTTCGTTTAAAATGATATATTTCTCTTTCAAAAATTGAGAAAAATGATTATTTATTATTATTTATTATTATTTAAAAATCTATTTACGAACCTTTTTCATTTTTTTTAAATCTAATTTTTAATTCTTTAAAAATACGTGAAACAATAAATTAGCAATGTTTGAAATTCCTTGAAATTATTTTAATTCTTTTAAAACACTTAAAATACATTTAAATCTCTTTAAATTATTTGAAACTCCATAAAATCAAATGAAATTAATTAAAATCCCTTGAAATTCCCTAAAATCATTTGAAATCTCTTAAAATGCCGGCAACGCCAGATAAATTTCTGATAGTGGTTTGTAAATTCGTATATCAGAAATTGTTTTCAAGGTGATAATGTGGCTGGACGCGCTACTGGTCGCGTAATAATACAAACAAATCTCTTTCTTTATCTTCCCCCACTAATCTAGATGCTCGTCGATCAAGTTTCCGGTTTTCGGTTTTTGATGCCATTCGTATAGCGTACGAGGTCTTTGGCGATAAAAAATATTGAATAGGAATCCTTCGAATCGACTCTGTCACTTTCTTTTACGTCCTTGCAGAAAACACGTCAAAATTTTATACATCATTTTTTATTAAGATTACCGTCTCACTTCCGCCCTCATTTTAGCGAAATTCGCAGACTATTTACTTAAATTTTGTGATCGAAGCGAGCATGAAAAGTTATTTAAATCGAATGTTAACTAATTTTCTGTTTAAGCGAATCTTATATCCTCTTGCATTACTCGAATTTTGAATGTACATCAAATTTCAGATTTCAAAAGATTTTAGGAGAGATTTTAAAATATTTTGATATACTAAAAGATTTTGAGAAATATTAAAGGATATCAAAATACACATTCTATAAAATTTACATACATCTTCCTCAGAAAATCTATGGAAATTACAGGAGAAATTCCAAAGATTCCATGGATTCCATACAAAAATTCCGAGACGTTTTGAAAATATTTGAATATGTTGACATTTAGATAATCATTAAGAAAAATAGAAAGGCGTAACACGTAAAATAAACTCATATTATAGATATTTTCTGCTATTTGTAAGAAAGGAATTTAGGTCGGGTTCTGAAGATAAATAATCCGTTACTGGAATGCTCCACAAAAATGTGCATCTTGTCGAGGGCGCTAGTCTAATTCGAAAATAACGTTTCACTTGACATTTCTCATCATATTATCAAATAATTTTTAAAAATATCACTATTTTCACATTTTAAACAAAAAAATAAAAAAAACAGTTTCAAAAATACCAAACACATTCTACTTTTATTTAATTTTTCTGAATACTAATTAGCAATTACTATAAAAGAAAAAGTTAATATACATATATATGTATATAACCAAATTTGTAAAACTTAACTTCCTCGAGAAATAAATAAAGAAAAGCCTAACAAAGGAATTAAATTTCAGATAGTATTCGCGCGTGATTTTTCTTCAAATAATTCAAAATCGTCCGACAATCAGATTATCACTTCAATAAAGTGAATTATATTAAGAAAAACATTTTGAAAGATGTTATATTTTTGTTTCAAGAACTTTCATGTGACAGTTTCGGCTAAATTTTTTTAAATTAAATTTGTTAAAAATAATTAATTTTCCTTGATGAAAAAATAAAGGTTGATTTTCCTTTAAAAAAAGGGAGTTAATTTAGGGTATGCAGGGGTCAGGATTGTAAGCAGACATCCTGATTTTATTATGTCGGTTGTACGTATGAATCAATAGAGGAATGCGGCGTAGCGTAAAAAAAAATGAGCGAGACATGCATTCCAGGGAGTAAATGAAGATTTTCCGCGAATGATAGCTCACCTGGTCTGACGTTGTCACTAGTACAAATGTGGGTTTAGTTGATCAACACAGGGTTTCCCGGCACATTTAGCCCGAGGGCAACGCGTATTTTCATTGAAAACGATGAAAATCTAATGGTATGCGGGCGGATACACGAGCACGAAAACGGTCTGTTTGACACGAGAGAGACGAGAGAGGAGGAGGTAGAGGTAGATTTCCTTCGCTACCACCCCCACCACTTTGTACGCTATACGTATACGTATACACTGGAATGTTGGCGGCCAGACGCGCTCTACAGGCAAAATTGCCAATCTCGCATATGCCAGAGTCCGTGTAAATATGGTCTAAAGTCCCGAACGATTCCAAAATCATTGTTTATACATTCGAGAGCATCTGAGAACCAGAAGGTCTTTTTCAAGACAAATAAAATTCCAATGGTTCAATTTAAAAAACTAGCTGTGAAGTTGTATCATATTTTGCGCTCATTCAGTGCGCATTTTGCTTTAATTCTCATAGAGGAAGCTTTAAGTTTACCTAATTGTTTTTTTTTTAATTATATTTTATTAATTTTATTAAACCAAAATAATATTCAATTAAATGCACTAATCTTATAAGTCAATCAATTCGTCTCGACACAAGGAATCTTTTTCCCCCTTACATAAGTTTTGAATTTTGATTATTTGAGAACTTATTATAGTAGAAAGATCATTTATTTTATTGGAAAATGTAACAACTACAAAGCTTCCTCTGTGAGGAAGCAAAAAAAAGCGATTTTTGACGTTATTTTATCTCTAAAGACGTAAAATAAACGAAAATTTTAATTTTTTAATTATCGAGAGGTGTAATGAAATCCTTGAAATTTTGTAAAATAAACTATTTTAAAAATCTTTCTTAAATCTTTGAAATTTTTTGCACAGAATACATTTCCTATCTAGAATTGAAAATTCTGTAATATTCAAGTAGAAATTATTTCAAAAGTTCATTAAAAAAATATTTAGAATTGAAAATGTTAAATTAAAGTTATCAGAAACTAAATTCCTTAAAATAAACATAATACGCACTGAAGAAGTACTTAAGTACGTCATTATTTCGATTGAAACAATGACTTTTTTTCAGCTGTCAAAACCATTCCCTTCGCTGTTTACTTAATTGTATTCTATTTATAAACGAATATTGAATATATTGCATGAACAGTATCAAACCAGTCATCCAATTGTTGTAATTAAAAAGTTAAAATTTCAAATTAAAAATACAAATTATCGTTCTTGTCATTTTCGATCATAAATAAAAAAGCTGATACTTTTATTTCACAATTAGTATAAAAACTTTTTTCTAGGTTTAACTGCAAACTATTTTTCAATACCGATAGATTCTTTGATTTTCTTGAATCCCTTCTCACAAGTTTTCCTCTTCATCGCTCGAGTCGAGTGCATAACAGAACTAAGACAAAAAGTTGTTAGTATTATATTCCTCAAAGCATAAATATTTAAAAAATTGTAAAACTATGTCGATTATGTAATTTAATAACAATTTACCTCATCTAAATCGGATTTTTTTAGTAAATCCTCAAGACCAGCCAACTTTTCAAGATAATTTGGCTGATTGCAGGCATTGAGGACAAATGAAAATCCCCTCTCTTTGTATTCGTTGATAATAGGATAAGAGCAAGCGGTACAGCAAGGAAATCTGAGAGTAATCGTGAGACGCATTTCGTGACCCCAGAGAGTTCCACGAATTGTGTGAGGAATTTCACCCAGTAATCCAACGTTTGAATTATTTTTATTTGTACGAACTTGATCCTTACTCTCGTCCATCAAAGCCACCGCTTCAATTCTATAAAAAAAGTCAAAGTATAAAAAATTAGATTTTAACAAATGGTCAGATTAGTAATAGTCAGAATATGAACAATAATTTAATTACCCATCAGGATGTTGAGTCAACGCGATTAGAAGTTCAACTACAAGTCCAGATGCAATATACGACAAACCCGGACGACTAACCGTACATTGTTGATCCAAAGTTCTGTCAACTTGCGACTAAAAATAAAAAACAGTCAATATCTAGAATGAGTTTAAATTGGAATTTAACAGTCTTTGCAACTTGAATTACTCAACAAAAGCAAAAAAAACTCACATTCCCAGGTTGCGTTATATCATTGCAAAAATAACATCCCAGATCATGTCCAGGCGGATTACGGATCGTTAAATCCGGGGTCGAAACTTCTTCTAAATTACGTGTTCCATGACGTTGGACTGTATAAGAATCAAAACCAAGTGCAGCATTGATTGCTATCTTATTTTTTGCCGCACATAGAACTGTAGGCAACCACCTGGCCTCTCGTGAATCCAAAAGAAGAAAAACAACATCGTGTTTATCGTACAAATCTTCCAATTTGGTTAAAGCTTCTTCTGTTGACTTCATCATGCTTTTTCCCACCACGTGACCAGGCATTGGTATTTGCAGAACTACACCCTCTACATTCTGTAACGACAATAAGAATTTAAATAAATTTAAAAAATTAAGAAATAGTACATTTTTTAAATCTTTGGATTTTATAACGTTCTTGAATATTTTCGTTCTCGAGAACGTTCTTTGGAAAACTTTCTTCCTTAAAATCTCAAAGTACTAGTATAGTAAAAAGAATGCTGTATACTGAATTAAATTCAAAAATGCCTACCGAACTAGGATGAATTTTGATTAAAGCATCCCTCGCAGCTTCTGCTTTATATCTCCGTTGGACAGCATCTTCATGAGTGTAAAGATTCTGCCTTACCGTATTGCTATGAGATACAACTGAATTATCCACGAAAGTTAATGTGTTAACTCCCCAGCCGAGCAAAACTCGAGCAACAGAACAACCAAGAGTTCCAGCGCCTAGAAGAAGGCACCGAAGTCCACTGATTTTTTCTAAATCTAAATCAGGAACTAGACGCCATTTGATCAGTTTCAAATTTAGGTTGACTGCTCTGCTCGATAATCTAAAAAATTAGTTAATAAATGTCTACAGTATTTATAAATCGATCTTAAATCTCTCTTATTTTTATTTAACTTTAGAACTTACTTTACAGGATCCATTGCATCTGACAAATCTATAATATTAGGACCCATTTTTCCATTCGCATTTGATTCCCAACCAACGAATCGTCCTTTGAAAATGGATTTTCTGATAGATTCCATATCTTCATGCTCTTTAGATTTAATAGTGTAAATAAAAGATTTTTGAAGATCACTTCCCCGTATCGAGAGGAAATTCATTGAATTATGAAAACTGAAATTTGGAGTGTGCCAGAAGAGAAGACACAGCAGATTTCGAAGAGGCCAACCTGGTGCCAAATTGTCACAAGGGTCGAAGAATGCAAAGTAGATAACACTATTGTTTTCCTGTTGGTAATGAAATAAGATTAACAAATTTATTATAAAATGGCGTATTCAAAATAAAACTGCATGAATTCATAACTCAACTTAAAATAGAAAAACTTACCGATTTTTCACTATCTGGATTCGAATTTTGCACGTATTCAATACCTTCTGCTAGACTAGTTACTTTTAAACTATTATTTTCAGTTGAAACAAAAACTGAGAAGAAAGATTTTGATTTACTATCTAATTGAAGAAATCCTGTTTTTAATTCCTCAATTTGACTAGAAGTGAAGTCATCACAAATTAGAGTTGGATTCCGCTGATAATAAGTTTCAGGCAAATTATACGGAGTCGGATGTGCAACCCAGTAATAAAATTTGTACTTTTTTAAATCAGAATAAGAAAGCATAAGGAATAAAGATAGCCTCCATGGTTCTTGAATAGCACTTCCACTTGATATCGATTCGATCAAGTATTTTGCTAAAGAATCTATAAATTTTTCAGGGTCCGTTTGTTTGAACAATTCGAAAGTATTGGTATTGAGCATGAAACCACTGCAGGAGATTGCTTTATTGTGTGATGTTGTTTCAAGATCTCTGAAATCAAATTTTAACTTTGGAATGAAAAAGCACTCAGTACAAGGAAATTACTTACTTCAAAATAAAATTCAGTGTTCAGCAATACAAATATGCATTTTCTTACTCATTAAACGAGGTGTAATCCAAGAACAGAGGATTCGATCGATGCTCATCTAAACTGTAACTTGCCCATAAAGGTATATCTATTTTATCATCCAGCTTGAATTTGTCAATCTTTAGCTCGGAAAATTTTGCCCAGAAGCTGGATTCTGTGGCCGATCTCAACTTAGCAAATTTCACCAGATCCTCTGACATTATGCTTTCTGAAATATAAATAAATTAATAAGGATTGGAGTCAAAAGATTTGAAATTGTATCTTAATAAAAATAAAGCTCTTTTTCTAGTTTTCATAAATTAATAGAAGACGAAAATTCTCCATTTTGAGTGGATTGTTATTTCTAATTTTAATTTATCAAAATCTTAATAATTTGGAAAAAAAATTGATGAAAAGATTAATAAAATCAACAATGTAAAAAATATTTCTTGTAACTTTACCACTACGTTTTGTAATTATACCAAAACTTGTAATATTACTTCCTTCAGAGTAGTGACTTACCTACTCCCAACGTACAGTAGTTTTACAAGATTTTGTAAATTTACCTCTCTGAAAGTAGGTAATGATTTGAACCTACATTAAGTCACTACTCTGAAGGAAGTAATATTACAAGTTTTGGTATATGTAATTATAAAACGTAGTGGTAAAGCTGGTAAAGTTACAAGAAATATTTTTTACAGTGAGATAAATTATAGGTTAAGTCAGTGAATTCTAAAGAATAGCTATATAATGAAGTATATATATTTAAATTATTATTTACCAAGAATTGATACAAAAATAAAGAAAGCTATTTAATCTAGGTATAATGAAGTATGTATTTGTATTGTTACTTACCAAGAATTGATAAAAAAATAAAAAATATTGATAGAAACACTTTTTGCTGTATATATTCACAATGCTTTCACATTCATCTAAGTTCAAATTGGTTCAAATAATTATTTTAATTTTATAACTGCATACTCGCATTGATCGTAAAATCGATTAACTTTTAAATTTGTTTGGTCGGATAACAATTAACCGGCTCTGTATTGTTCCAAAATTAACAATAAAAAATCACTTTTATCACAAGTTAACAGATTATTTTGCTTTTTCCAGTTGACATACATAATACATCTATTTCAATTGTAAGTTTACTGTTTACTGTGGATGTGGAAAAATGGAAATATGTGGAGGTTTGACCAGGAACTACGCGATACCAGGCGATACATTGTCTTGAGCATTAGAGTATGTAAAAAAAATTATCACATACTGCCCCTATGTATTTAAGAAGTCAGGGCCTTGACAATTCTTGGCACTTCCCTGGTATTCGAATGACGTTTCAAAGCCAATGAAAGCCAATATGGCTGAACGTCATCGGTAGTCGTGATATCGAGAAAAAAGGGTATTTCGGGGGTTTTCATTGAATATTAAGCAAATATGTCAGATTATTTAAGATCTGCTCTCGGTTATTTAAACGGAGGTACTAATTCGAATGAATACGTTGGTCAGATCTTGGAAATCAACAATGTGAAGCTCAGAGTGAATAGACTTATCGCAGAGGGTGAGTGATCAATCCTCCCACTTTTAAGATTTACCGTTGTTTGAGCTACAAAAGCTGTCACTTTACTATGTTAAGCAACATTGGTCCAAAAAAAATTCATACTTTCATTTTTATTTTGCTCTTCCTTTCTCTTATTTCCTCTTTTTTTACTTTATTTTTTTCAGCATGTGTCAAACGTATGTTTTTTTTGTCTTCTAACAAGATATTGCACTCACAGTTGCACCTTTGTGCATTTTTATATTGTTTATTTTTATTTTTATTCGTTCTACCGTTTACAAATTATAGGTTAGGTTGTATATTGCAAAATAAAGATATTTCGCAGAACTGTCAGGAAATTTTTCGCTTTATTTCTTTGAGGGTTTTGTTGTTTGAAGGTCGTGTATTTTTTTGGAGCGAAATCCTGTTTAACCTTGTGCAATGACCTTGTTTGGATTTTATTTCACTTCAACTTTTTTTACATTTTCTGTAAAGATTTTAAAGAAAAAGAAAGTCAGAATTTGATATAAGCTTTGAAAATACTTTTAGTAAAAAATTCAGCTAGAAAGACAGTTTGAATTTAAATGATTTGATTCTTATTATGGGTTCATGTATTTCAAATTTTTCTATTAGAAAAATCTTTGCTTATAGGCTGGCATTTCATTTTGATCTCTGCCCTTTAAAGAACTTGACCCGATATAAACCTACGTTGATACTTCTGGTTTTCTTTCCCAACTTGAAAGAAAAGTCCACAATTTAAAGAGATTTCCAAAGTTTTTATGGGGTTTTTAAAATTTCGAATTTTTTAAAGACTTCAAAGAATTTAAAAAGTTTTTTTTGCTTGAAAATTCAACTATTTGTGGTTGAAATTCATTTGTTTCTTTAAAAATGTAAATACTTAGTTGAAAATCCACCTGTATTCATATTCATTTTATTCAAAAGAATTTCCTTTTCTATTTTCGTGAAAAACTCACCTTATTTCCTCTGTTTGGAAAGTGTTTTGCGCTGTGAAGCCTGATTTAAAATTTACAGTAATGGTTCGTTAAAATACCAGTTATTTTTATATTTAAAAATTAAAGTTCCTTTTTTGTATATATTTATTTTCTTTTCTTTTTTTGATAGAGTTTGGTATTTGTGAATCTAAGAGTATTCAGAAAAGGATTTTTTGAAATCTATTAACTTCTCAACTTTGATATAAAAATAAATACGCCTAATAAATTTTTTCTGTGGCTACCTTTCTTATTGGAATTAACATAATTTATTCCAAGCTTTGTATCAACAGGTGGCTGGGCATTGGTTTTTGCAGTGGAAGATGTGAATACAGGAAAAGAGTATGCCTTAAAAGTAAGTCACAACATAGTATATCTTATATTTTTGATAGGGTAAGTAGTTTTTTAAATTTAATTTTGTGACGTTTGGCGTCTTGTTAAAGTGACTTGCAAAAATTTTGAGACATGATAAATGTTTTCAGAAACTTGTTGCCGTGGATGAGGAAGCAAACAGAACGATTCTTCAGGAAATAGAATATTTAAAAGCCTTATCTGGTCACTCCAACATAATTCAGTTTTTATGCGTTCACCGAGTAGAGCGTGAAGATCGGAAAAGCTACGAGTACCTTTTAGTCACTGAGTACTGCCCTGGAGGCACAATCGCTGATATTCTTCGAAATGTACCAGTGAATTCGTTGACAGTCGCCCAAATATGTAGAATAGCCTATCAAGCAATAAAAGCTGTGCATCACATGCACAACTATCAACCTCAGCCTATCGTACATCGTGATATCAAACTAGAAAATTTCCTAATCGGAAGCGATGGATTGGTCAAACTATGTGACTTCGGAAGTGCAACCACTCAACAAATTTTGCCAGATTCATCTTGGAATGCTCAAAAAAGGGCTACATTGGAAGATCAAATGGCTAAGTACACAACACCAATGTATCGAGCTCCAGAAATGACCGATACTTGGAATAACGAGCCCATTGGACCGCCTGTTGACTGTTGGGCCCTTGGATGTATCCTCTACGCTTTGGTCACTCTTCGCCATCCCTTTCCTGAAGGTATTAAGAATTTGATTTTTACTTAAGAGTGTTGAATCCAACTTCTTACTTCAAAGTTCAATTTTTTCATTTTAAGCAAAAAGTATTCAAATTGGATATATTTTCACTTTATTCACATAAATGAAAACACACACACACACACTATTTTATAGGTTTTTATTTTATATTTTATATATATATATATATAAAAATATAATTAAATGACACACCCGAGATCGAATTCATAGCTAGTTTTCCAATATCCTCTTTACATTTTCAGGTAACAAATTAGCAGTTCTCAACGCAAAGTATGCACCTCTGCCTCCCAATCCTCGCTTAGCTTGCTTCCACGACTTGATAAAAGGATGTTTACAAATTTCTCCCATACAACGACTCACAACCTCTGCTATGCTCGAGCGTTTGGCCGCGATAGCAGAGTCTAACAATTTCGATCCCAGAGAACCTGCAAAAATAGATGTCGTGATAAAACCTCCAGCTCCGCCGAGACCTTCGCCTCCACCACCAGCGGCTGCTTCACCGCCTCCACGACCTCCTCCAGTTGCTGCAGCGCCACCAAGACCGGCGCCAGTGGCTACCTCTACTGGACCAAAAGTCCCCATGGCTCAATCTACTGGCTTGTTTAGTTCGTTGAAAGGTGGAGCGGGTAATATTTTACGTAATTTGAAGGATACGTCTAGTAAGGTAATGCACACTGTGCAGCAAAGTATGGCAAGAACGGAATTGGATGCGAGTTACTTAACTTCTCGAATTCTTGTGATGCCGTATCCAGCTGATGGAATCGAATCTGCCTATCGAGCAAATCATGTCGAGGATGTGAGGGCCTTTCTTCAGGCGAGACATCCACCTCCAGCTAAAATTCAATTGTATAACTTGTCACGTGGCCGACCCAACGTTTCTAGGCTTCCTGGGAGGCACATTGATTGTTCATTTGCTTATGCTTCTGTGGATTCTAATGCTCCTTTGCTGTCCGCGATATACCAAATTTGCCAGGATATTTATCGATATCTGGATGCTGATTTCAACAACATTGTGGTATTGTACTGTACAGTAAGTTACTGGTTTATTTTACAATTTATTTAAGTTTTAGATATTTAACGGCAAACTGAAATGATCTCTAATTGAACACGGAAATTGATTCTTTTCAATGTGATTTTGTTTCTAATGAAAATCTCGTATTTCAGGACGGTTTCCGAGCGAGTGCAACAATTGCTCTATCGTTGATCCTATACTCCAGAACTTTATCCACAGCCGAAGAAGCAATAACTTTGTTCACAACGAGGCGTTGTCAACCACCTCAACTTCAACCTTCCGAATTACGAATAGTAAACTACATGAGTTTCTTGAGTGCCTCAAAATTACCACACTCAAAGCCTCTTGTTCTTCGATCCCTTTTGATTCAACCTGTACCTCTCTTCACACGAGCTAGAGACGGATGTCGTCCCTACGTAGAAATTTACAGCAACGGAGCCTTAGTTTTTTCCACAAAACGAGCAGAATACGAGGAAATGAAACTATTCAGCATGATGGAGGGAAAAGTCTGCCTCATTCTGGGAGAAGCGACAGTTCGAGGAGACATAACCGTTGTTCTTTTTCATGCTCGGCAGCAGCTTGGAAGAGTCATTGGAATTAAAATCGCTGCCATGCATTTTCACACAGGATATGTTCCTTTGACTGAGAGCATATTGACCTTCGAGAAACAAGATCTGGATGATACTCCAGAAATCGGAGGCAAGTTTCGTGTCGTTTTGAATGTCATGATTGGAGAAGAGACAGGAAAAACTGCCAGAGTACCCTCTCCGTGGGAAGTCGAGACTTTGCCGAAACCGGTTCCTGATCCACTGTTTGGTTCAACTTTGGAAATGGAGGAGACTCTCGATAATTTCAGATCCTCCATTAATCAAAAAAAGGTAATTTAATATTCAAATTTCGGCGTATTGAAATTGAATATTGAGTTCAATTTCAAGATTTTCAATCAAATCTATTACAGGTTCCGGAAGAAACACCACTTGTTGCAGAATCAGAAACTTCTGAAGAGAAAAATTCATCGAGCGAGGAAACTCCACAAAAGGAGGAAGAGAAGTTAATAGAAGACGAACAAAAGGAAGAAGAAACGAAGTTCGCAGAAGCAGATTTACTCAATCTTGGAATGCCAGTAGGTGGCACTAATTTGATCTCTAATACTAGCAATACTCCCTCAGCCTCTGTTAATCCAGGCTTAGATATATTCTCTAGCTCTAGTCAAAACGAAAGTGATCTCTTAGGAGGTTTCGGTGAATTTCATCAGCATGCGCCGAATCCTCAACCTAATATAACCGAACCGCTCTCTAACGACCTGCTCTTCGGATCCAGGCAAGTGCCAAGTAATGGATCTTCTGCTAGTAACATAAATGTAAATGATCTGCTTTTTGGCAAGAGTCAACCGGCACCGGCGCCTCCAAATCCAGATATACTCTTCGATCCTTTGGGCACCACAGGAGTGAATAATCTTTTGGGAGGATGGGCTAATGTGAATTCAAGTGCCCCGAAAGCGAACAACGAAGAGAGTTTTCCTAGAAATTCGAGCGTTCCGAATTTCGCTGCACAAAGCAAAGATCCATTTGCGAATTTGGCTGGGACTCTGGGAGGTGGATTGACTGGGAGCTGGAATGGGACTGCCAAAGAAGCAAGTACATCACAGTCTGCTAGTCCAGCAACTGCGGGAACTCCGGTGCACTCTAGTCCGCGAATGCACAAATCTAATACGTCTAATGATAATGCAAGTGCTGCTGATCCGACAAACAGCAAACCTGCAAAGTCAGGTGATGCGTTTGAAGATCTACTCGGGAGTCAGGGTTATAATTTCTTTAGTACGAGGAAGGCCGAGAAAGAGAGTCCAAAGACAATAAACCAGATGCGAAAAGTGGAAGCTGTGAAGACGATGGATCCGGATCGATTAAAGATCACAGAGTGGACGGAGGGAAAGAAGAGCAATTTGAGAGCGTTGCTTTGCTCTATGCACACGATTATTTGGGAGGATTGTAGGTGGCAAAAGTGTGAGATTCATCAGCTAGTCTCACCGGCAGATGTCAAGAAGGCTTACAGGAAAGCTTGCTTGGCTGTTCATCCGGATAAGGTACGACTGAAATATTTTTTTTATTCGGATTTTCAAATCTGATTTAGGGTTGCCACTGATCAGAAAAACTGGGAATTAGCCTTGAATTTTGAGAAACGAGAAAAAGCTTGGAAAAGTTTGACAGAAATTTTTTAGAACGTTTAAAGAGTAACAACTTTGCATTATTATATTTTTTGTATAATATATCTGTCGTATTTAAAAAAAAAAATTAAATCTTATTTTCAGGAAGTTCACCACTACTTTTGAATTTTTGAATTGTTTGAAATTTTTTGATTACTTTTAGGGTCTTTTGACTTTTTTTTAATTCTTTTGTTTTTTCTAAAATTATTTTATATAATTTAAATTCATCCAAATTCTTTTTAGGATTTTTTCTGAAGTTTAAATGGTTACCCTGTATATGGAAGATACTAAAAAGTTTAAATATTTTTCAGCAATCTGGAACGGAGAACGAAAATATAGCAAAGCTTATTTTTATGGAACTAAATAATGCCTGGACAACGTTCGAAAACGACGCCTCCCAGCAGAATATATTTAGTTAATTATCGTAGGTATCGTTGCTTGTTATATTTAAAATTACACTTGACCTCTTCGACTAAATTACATTTTCTCCAGAAAAAGACGTAACTGCATTGCGTTTACTTGTAAGATAAAAATCTCCTATCGCATTCCGATTAAGTTTACTTAACTTTAGGATCAAGGCTACGTATTACAAAAAAATAATGATTTTAAGAGAGCCGCGTTCAAAAGTACGTCCTATTTATGTGAAAGTCTACGTACGCGTGTAGATAATTTAAAATGGCGACTAATGGCATATGTATATAAAGCAGTGTAAATTAATGAAACAGTAAATACAAATAAGTATTTTCCGTGCGAAGCTTCGTCTTCTAATTTTATATACTATAGATTCAAATGAAGAATATGACTTTATTCATTATTTCTAAAATACGGTACAAGTTTTTATAAAATTTTACAATTAGCATGACAAATTCATTGCCAACAAACACTTTTCACTTTTTTAAATAATACATCTTGTACATTTCGAGAATTTACATTTTTTATCAGATTTAACATATTCTGTTTATTCTTTGCCACGTTCTGCAATTTTGATTCCACGGGGACTAGTTTTTTGACTCGAAGGTGCTTTGTCTCTTTTTTTCTGTTTGTTCTTCGTAGTGTGAAGTCGTCGTTCAATATCCTCGATCCACTTTTGCTCCTTTTCACTTACTTCCAGATTGAATTCATTTCCTAACTGTGAAGATGTCTCGAGATTTCTGTAAAGTAGATTTGAGAAAATATTAGGTAGTCCATTGACTTATTGCTACGAAAATTCTTTAATTTTTATTATTTTTACGATTTACTCAGGATCTCGAATTTACAAACCTTTGCTTATTCAGCTTTATTATCAACATTCCCATGTCTTTCATTTTCTTTTGTAAATTTTTCATCTCCAGTTCTTTTTCCTGCAATTGAAATTATTTATCCGAAATTTTATTTTTTGAATAACGATCAATAATTGCGATTTTTCATCTTCAATTAATTGATTGTTTTTGTACCGATAAAGCATGAGCTAAAGTTCGGATTTCTTCCAAACGAGTTTTACAAAGCGTTTGAGCCGAATCTGCTTCAACAAAAAGTCGAGCAACCTGTTCACGGTAGTTTTGTTCTCTTTTTTTGGCTCTTTCCAAAGTTTCTTCTGTTAAAAGGACATTGTCTCTTAGAGCCATCATGTCCTTTTCCAAATTTTCCAACTCTGTTCTGAAAGATTATTCACAGGATTGATTAGAACAGACGATTATTGTTATTTTATTTGAATTATTTGATTATTATAATTCTAATCTACTAACTTTGTCATCGTGACAACTGGTTCCTTATTTTCTTGACTTTGCAATTCTCTTTTGCAAGCTCTACAAACAGTCCAAACTTGTACTCCTTCGTCAGAACATATGGAGTTTGTTGTTAAAGTTTCTGCATTTTTTGTGCAATGGTCCTTTTCCTGTATTTAAATAATATATCGGACTAATTAATTAAGTTTTTAGAAGATTAAGAAAAAAGAAAAAAAAGCATTTAAAAAAAGAAAACCACTGGCTGCGTTTTGGCTTGTTCTTCTTGAAGAGCCTTTTCTAATTCTGTAACTCTGCTTTCGAACTTTATTCTATTTTCGAACTCCATTTCCTTTCTGGAAAATATAATTTTTTCTAAATGAATTACAAAAAATCAGGGAATTATCCTTTATTTTTTTTAACTAACTCCAAAAAAAGACGTTGATTTCGCCTCTTAATAACTGTATTTTCATCTTCGAGCATTCGAATTTTTCCTATTATTGAATTACAATTTTTCGGAGAATCGTGAGCATTCATACCATGAATCATTCCCATTTGCATTTCTATTGAAGGAAATGGTGAATCACCTCGATCTGTGATAAAATAATTTAAAAAGTGATACATAATATAAAATAGTAAATTAATAAAAAAATAGTTACGTTTGTTTTTCAATATAAAATGTACTTCAACCTGAATATAATAGAAAATATTTTTCTGATGAGAACTGCTCCATTAAAACACAAAAAGTAAGTAGAAAAAACATATGTAAGTCAGACACGCAGCCTGGCTATTTATGGACTTATTCTACTGAATCTGAAGTAGATGAAGTAACTTTTTGTCAGCCATAATGTTAAATACATAGTTTAATTTTAATTATTATTAAATTAGTGATCAGTAATATTTAATTAAGCATTAAACATCGACCAGTTTTTCAACTTAAATATAGAAAACTCTATATATTTTTTTTCTTTTTGAAAAAAAAATTCAGTAAAGTTTTTCTCCTTTCGTCGAAAGAAGAAAATCGTGTTGAACTTTCTTCGTAACTTTTCCTAAACTTTATCAATTTGCGCCAACCATCGTCACTCGGAAATTGCAACAGTTTTAAGTACAAGTATTTTTACTCGTTTAAACTTATGTGACTCATTATTCTCAAATTTTTTAGTTAGAAAAACATACTTTCCTCGTTTTTTGATACATCGGATTTTTTTTAATAATTTCATTAAATTTTTGACATACCTTCTTTATATGTCACATCATGAGAAGCATTGCATTTTGAAATTGCTCGACCCGAAGAATTTCTTATGCTAAATGTGTTTGAACCTTAGAACATAATAAATTAGAATATTGAAAATTTTGTATTGCCTTTGTTTATATCTAATTATTTTAATTAGTTCAATCTGAGTTTATTTGAGGTTAATCATTTTTTTTACATAAAACATCAAGGTTAAAAATTAACAGACTATTTACCCTTTTCGGACGGAAAACTGGAAGACATTTTTGATGAGTGAGAAGAGTAATAAAAGGTTGGGGGACATTGAAAATTCCTGTAACTTTCTTGTAGACTATAGTCTATTCTATAATTATTAATTGACATTTTATGTCACTTGCGATGATTTTCACAGTAAACTAATCTCCGTGGGATACGAATAACTTCCGAAATTTCATATAAATTTTTAAATTTCTTGATCTAACATTTTTGAATATTTTTCATCACCTGAGAAACTAGGATGATAAAGTTAAAAAGAGACTTTATCTCTTCTGCATTAAATATTGTAATTCGTCGTTCCTCTTTTTCACACCTTGAGATTCTGTTTTATTGTCAATTTTTTATCATCGTTTTTGAAAATGATAGTAAATAATAATTCGTATTGTAATATTGAAATTAAAAAGACGGCATTTCCATGCAATAATTTATTTATTTACAAAATAATTTCGTAAACAAAGTATGTACGTTTACGTGGCAGTGTATAATATAAACTTATCTGTATCATTTTGGAGAAAAAAAAAATGGAGTCTTTTGTTTGATTAGTGCTTGGCAAGAAAACTGCTTCAGAGTAATACTGCACTAGATTTTTTTAAACCAAAGAGACCATCACACGCTTCCTTGATGTCGAATGCAAGGTAGCATTTTGACCACTCCTTCGGGAGGAATGTGCAGTCAAAGAAGTCGTCATTGTCGTTCTTGTACTATTTGGAGCACCAGTGGTACTAAAACAATCCTGAGGAATTGTGGGACACCATCCCAAGACCCAAGAAATGGCCTGTGTATTACTGAAATTTTTTTAAAATGATAAACCGATTTTCCAAATTTCACTCTTTCTATAGGAAAATATTAACTTTACTTATGTTTAAGTTTAATATAAGGATAATGATAATTATAATTATGTACAGGGTGTATACTAATCGAGAAATAAATAACCGACAATTGAAATCAGGGTGGCCACACGTCGGGGAAGTCAGGGAAAAAAGTTTTTCAGGGAAATTTTAGGGGATTCCAAAAAATTTTATTGAGTTTCAAAAGATTTAAAGGAATATTATGCGATTTTTTTTCTAAACTTCAATTGAATCTTGAGGCAACCCTGGAAATGAAACCGGGAAAAACCCAAGAATTTAAATAAACCCGGATGAGAAATTCAAATCAGTACCTTTGGTAAAAGATTTAAAATTCGCAACCGGGAAAAAACTGGGAATTTGGTGGGCGAAAATTAGTAGACACCTATTATCAGGATTTTTGAAACTTACCAAACATTTTTGCAAAATGGTGTGCTGAAAACGCAGTAAATTATGGGATTAGCTGCAGAATTTAAGGGCGCTAAACTCTGAATGAAGGTGGCTACTGCTATATTCGTCTGGGTAGTAGGAACGTGGCCGTAAACTTGCAATAGGTCGAAAATAATGTAGGGACTCCAGCAAAGAATGAATACTGCAAAATATATAAATACATATAAATAACGAATCCAAGGAAATAAATTTGCAGCTATAGAGATACTGAAATAATTCTAAAATAGCATTTCCTATCGATTTCTTCCTATTTGCAATTAAATCTTTTTTTTCTTTAGTATCTTGGTAGTATTTTTCAACAATCCTTTTAAGGATTGATAATTTTAATTTGTAATATGTACCTTGATTCAATTATAATAACCGAGTAATCTGATTTCATAAGACTAAATTAGGTTCGATCATAAATCGCCCTGAACGGTTATCTGGAGTATCCATTATTCGTAAACTAGCGCAAACTGATTTCTGTAACAGTATTCAAGAAACCGTTGCAACCGTATAATGAATTTGACGGGCCTTGTAGTTACGGCAGCTCGTTATTCAAGTCGTTTTAGATGTTGTTAAACTCTGTTTTATGATTCGCATAAAACGCTTGCTTGAAAGGACGACAATTATTTACATTTGTAAATAATTGAACAATTTCAAAATTAAATGAACAATTGAATGGAAGGACAGGTCCGAATATTCAGAACAGTTTCATAAACCCTTGTTTTTCTTCCCGGTTCAAAATTGTGGATTTTTTTTGGAAAATAGGCGGGAACCTCGTCAGCTAAAAAACACGTATCCACCGACTGGATTCACTGGATCTGGTTAAATTGAGTGCCTTCGGCAAAGTGGAATTATTCCCACGGGATAAATGAAGGAAGGGATTTCGTAGTACCCAAGGCACGAGTATTTTCGCTCTTTGTTTTTCAACTCGTTCTCTATCTTTTTTTTTTTTTTTTCTAAATGAACGATTCGATTTTGACGACAGTCGCCTCTTCGTGATCTGGGATCGTTTCAATTTTCAATCTGCCTTCTTTTTGATTGCAGTATTCGATACTCGTGCAATTTTCTCAGACTCTGTGAGTGTTTACTCTTTTATCTTATGTCCCGAAATGTTTACAGAATGTCCAAGAATGTTTAGATTATGTTCCTAGTGTGCATTAAATTTTTATGGAAAAGAACTTGAATAATTACCGAATACGATGACAAATGTCATTTTGACTGTTTTGATTTTTGCCCTCGGAATGAGTCCTCTCGAAGATGCTCTTCTTACTTCTCGAGTGGGACCCTCTCGAATTACATTTCCCTGGGACCAAATAGTTAGAACAATAATCAAATAGCACCCACCTATTATAAAAGTAGGTGCTATGAAGACAGTTATGCTCACGAGGCTCATGTAAATTCGCCAATACAAAGGCGATCCAAGTTCTATCCAGCATTGCATTTTACCCTAAATTGAAAACGAACATGTTATTTTAATGTCACATATCAAAGTGAATGACATGTATTAGGACTCATTTTTTAAATTTTAATCGTATTTAATATAATGCCATGACATTTTTTGTGTACCTGTATTAATCTTTCTTCGTAAAGATAAATCATGGGACTACTGAAAAGTACAGACAATCCCCAAGCAGTGGCAATTAAAACATGAGCTCTGCGCCCTGAAAAATCAATGAATAAAATATATTATAAATAATAATGTATTATGATGTCCGAACTTAAGTAATTTTAAGGACTTTTAAGGGATTGAAAGGATTTACGAGATTTATTGAAATTTCATGGAATTTTAAGTAATTTGAAGGTACATCATGTAATTTTACGAAATTTAAAGAAATTTCATGGGATTTTAAGTAATTTTAAAAGATCTAAAACTTTTAAGGGATTACAAGGGATTTCATTGGATTTTTAGATATTTAAGGGAAGGTATTTAAGTCAAGGAAAGTTTCGATAACTAATTTTTTTTGTGCGGATAAATTTCTGCTAATATTCATGTAATAATTAAGAATGTTATATATTTAAAAAAAATTTGATAAGAGCGTCTCCAAATTGTTTTCTTCAATCATGAAAAGAGTTGTAAACTTATGCTTCTGTAGAACTCTTCTATAAAAAAAGATGAATATATTCAAGAGTCTCTTGTAAGAATGACATCGTTGATCTATAACTGTTAAGATGTTGTGGAAGCTGAACAGTGTACAAATGCATCAGAAGTTTTTGCAAATGGCCCAAGGAAAAAGACGGTCAAGTGATAAATGGCCTCACTCGCAAAGCTTTCCAACTCGTCAAATGCTAAAACGTCGCAAAAGAAAGTCGAGGGAAAAATACTCAAACGACCTCTAACGATTATGCAAATTTCTTTCTTTGAACCGCATAATCACTCTTTCATTCGATTATTATCTTTTTTATTGTAGAAAGTTTGAAGTGATTCTGTGAAAGGTTTAAAAATTGTCTTATCATCATCTTATCGTTTATTTAAAACAGCTACACTTGGGTTCTCGAATTTAGTGTACTTTTTTCATTAAGCAAAAATACATACTTACAGCTTCCTGTGAAGTTCATTGGTCTTGTTATGGCGTCGTATCTGTCGATGGATAAAGCAACAAGGACGTAGGTGGAACTGTAAGTTACAATGGCTTGCATAAATCTTATTAATTTGCAAGCTATGTTTCCTGCATACCAGGAAATTGTTGTTCTCCAAATAATGTCAGTTAAAACGGATATAAGTCCCACCAATAAATCTGGAAAAAAGATTGTCCCGTCTTATCAATTTGTATTAATATTCGGGGTTCTGCTGGAAAAATTGACAAAACACAGAATACTTAGAAACATATTTATTATGATTAATGCAGCAAAAGGCAAAAAATGTTTCCACACATAATTAAAGAATTATTATAACTCAGTATTGTTTTAATGAATGTCCAAGAAAAAAGTTTGTTTTTTTTTGTGTAAAGGATTCTTTTTCAATATATGATTATATCTTGGCGTGCGGATGTGGTGGAAAAACGTTTCCTCACCACAAATCTAGTACAACTACTTGAACTATAAAGATTTAGTATCAAAATTGTTAGAGTTTATGTCAGATGTTTACATAAATTCGTCTTGACCTAATAATCTTATCGTCTCTTTCTATGAAAGCAACTTGCAATATTTCTTTGTTGAGGAATGTAATTTCGGGTGTTAAAAGGAATGGAATTCTGAATTTTAAGTAGAGACTAAATTATTAGGAAATTTTAAGAATTTAATATTACGAAATTAATTATGAGATAGAAAATGAAGATGTCCATCACCCCTTCGCTATCTTGCGATGTATTGCGTAAAATGTCGTAAAATTGTCAACGCCACTCCACTTGCTCACGATTCCAAGGAGTGTGTTTTAAATTTCTGGGAAATTGTCGAGTTTTACGACCTTTTTCTTATTCTCTCCGAAAAAACTCGTCTGGTTATTATGCATTGAGATGTGAGCAAGTATTAGTCTACTGCAATCTTCCGTTGTCAATTTTGTAGCTATAAATCAGAATGGAATCTAAACATTGCTTTATCCTATCTAAAAAAAAAGTGATGTTAACATATGTCTCGAAAATTTCAAACACATTGTTGTCGAAAACCTGATTGGTTTTTTGGAAATTGCGCGAATTTGTAAATTTATCGAATTTGAAAACTATCTTCAGACTGTTTTCATTATTAAAACGATTGCTTACGAACGATTACATATACGAAATTTTTCTTGAATCAAACAAACTTTTTTTCTGAGTGTAGTTGATTATAGTTGCTAGTTCTTTCAAAAGAATATTTCGATGTTGGATTCAAGCAATAATCTAGGGAATCTTTTCTCTGAGAAGGTATCAAACTATCCACCATATATCTATTATTTATAACAGACATAGGACGCGGATTGTCATTTATGCGAGGACAATGCGAAGTAGATGGTCTGAGTAGAAATAACGATGGCGTATCATACTCAAGGAAAAACCTCTACTCTCCAAGGGACAATGGCTTGTAGCAAGAAAATTTTGTTGCATCGTTGCACTTAAGTATACTGACGATATAATGGCTCACGAGTTACTTATAGTTCTGTATAATCCTTAAATTATTGAGTAAAAGTCCAGCGAGAGTATTTATGAAAATACAGAATTTGTGAAAGTCTTATTTAAGATACACAAAATATTAAAAGGTATTTTCACAATGTGACCTACCTGCGAAAGCAAGTTGCTTAATGAAAAAATTCATGCGGGACTTCCGGCGTTTGCCTATTAGCAAACATGCCAGTACTGCTGTATTTCCAGCGACGATAATAGCGAAGAGAATCGATAGGAACGTGAACTGTTCTGTCTGTAACAAATAAGGAAGTCAAAAATAATCCAGGAATTTCAAGGGATTTCAGGAGATTTTTAATGATTTTAAGGTGTTTCAAGGGGTTTTAAGGTATTTTAATTAGAATAGGAAATTATCATTAATAAAGTAGAGGTATTTAAAAATAAAAGCGCGCTAATTTTGGCGTGTGCTATAATAAGTTTCCTTCACTGAATGGGTTAAACTGAGTTACACTAGATATTTAAAAAAATAATTACATTACATTTACATTAATTTACATTACAATTACAGTTATTACACGTAATAAATGTTGTTTGTAAGGCTTTAATTATGGACCTAAACTGTTATTATAAGAGAGGTGATTTCTTACTCTAAGTTTGTTAACGTCTATGGAGATTAAGTTACACCCATGATGCAATTATTTATTATCAGCTGACATCAAAGTTTGCCACCCTTCGGGAACTATTCCACTATTTTTAGACGCGAAAGGTTTATTGCCCTTAGAGTAACTTCAAGTATCGAAGAAATGCTTTAAGGAAGCAGTCTGTAGAAATTTTAGTTAAATTATTATTATCCTTAATTAAATTGTTTGAAAGAAATAGTAAAATAAAAATAAAATGTCTTTAGCTTAATCTAAGTATGGTTGGTATTTTGCGATCTCCGCCTTCTTTAGGTGGAGAAATCATTTAAAGACGTGTTTGATTCGTGTAATCGTATTAGGATTGCCTGCCGATTTGAAAGGCAGACCTCTGAGTAGCCAGTTTCAAATACAGACGTCCCATCAAAGGCTCCTACTGTTAAAAAATTCCTATCGCCAAACAGTGATTTTTTAGCTCAAGAAATCATTTTTATTATTGCACAAATGTTTTTCTTTCAAGAAAAAAACTTTTTTTCTAGCAAAAATTTTTTACATATATTTTCTATTGCCATCAAATATCTTAGAGTGATAAAATACTCAGACCTGAAATTTTTTTCAGACCTTTTTTCTCTATCATTGATAATTTGATCGTTTTTTATCAGCTATCAAAATCTAAATAATTATGACTGAAAAAAATAAGTGACAGCTTTTTCCCTTTCGCAATTTCTGTATGAATTAAATAAGTGGGAAAAAAGAATCATTTGAGTAACTCTAAGGCAATTATTCCTCTTTTACCATATCTGTAAGCTTAGTAGATTGAATTCACTCTGGAATCTGGGTTATTTGGAGCCATTTTTCCACGTCAAATTTCGTCACCTATAAGACGAGATTATACTTGAATACGAGCACAAGATTTATGGCCACTTTGTATTTTGTAACACCTCGTTTACCTCGCAGTATTTCCGATAAATTATCTCTGGTCATTGGCCGATTTGCGCTACTTCTATTATAAACATTCAGAAATATATATATAAAAATGCAGGTGGAAAAAACTATATTAGAATATTTAGAATCATTTTTTTTTCAAATAAACAAGCTGACATCTTTGATTTTTTTTCAATTTTCAGACGTCTTTGTTACTTTTCTAATTTTACTTTTGTCTACTATCGTTCGTTCTTTTTTCAATCTCGGAAGACCATTTCTGCAAAAGAGTGATTTTCCATCTCCGTGTTTCAAGCACATTGCCGTACTTACGAGAGCAAATGTAAACTGCAAATAAAAGTTGAATATTAGCATAACCACATTAACCACATATCCGAACTTTGGTGCACACGTCGTTTTAGCATAATTGCCCATTACCTCATTTTCGTCTTTTCTCTTTTTTTTATTCCTTTGTGAATCGCGTGTTCTGACTCTTCCCAACTTCTGGTTAAATCATAGCTTTTGCCGTGTCAAGAATCTCGTATCGTCTAAAGTGGAAGCAGGGTGCAAATTTAGTAGTTTAATCCGGACTTAAGAAGACGGCGATATCACGTAATTTGTCGATACGACGACTTCAGGCGAAATAAAAGTATCCAAAGTTTTATTGCTACATTTCGCCTTTCGCAATGTAAATTCTTAATCGAATTTAAGAAGTATGGAGATGAAAGGTTAAATAAAGTATGTATCCTAATTTTTCAGCCGAGTTTATACGGCGAAAGTACATTTTGCACGTATTTGCAGCAATAAATTACACTTTTTAACGTCCTGCATCACTTTATCATGATAGAATCTCTTCCTGAAGCTTCTTTTGGGAAGTAATGTAAAGAACAAAGTGCAGAGTGAGAAAAACGTCCCTGGATGCAATAGTTTCAGAACAGATGATAGCCGGTTATGTTGATATAAGATTGTATAAGGGAAGGCTGCGGATAGATATGTTCAAATCCTTAACATCAACACTCTGTCCCCCTGATATATTTGTCCTTGAAGTGAGCATTGAAGTATTTCTTCATCTCGGGAGAATCTTTCATTTAAAAAGCAAAGATAGAATTTCCTCTGTTTCCAATTCGTCTCTTATGGTATGATTCAATGTTGGCTCTTGAAATGTGATAAGAATTCGAAGTACATACCATGTTTCTTCTTCGATCATTGCAATCATAAGAATCTACTGTATATCGAATTCCTCACACTTTTCTGATGAACGACCAATGTTTCAATCTTGAAACACTTTCCTATAATTTCAATATATATGACTCAAAATCTTTTAACGAGCCATTGATTCTGAACCGATTGTAAGTATAGAAAATTATTGATTCCTCGATAAACGGCCCCTCGCTATAGAAATCCTAGAAAAATTTCTTGAAAATCCTTTAAAAAAACGAACAATTTTGAATGAGTGTATTCTTTAAACAATATAATTTGTTGAAAGAATTAATTGAAGAAAGACATTTAGAAAGTGAAATCTTAAGTTGTTTTTTCTTCTATGATGAAAATCTTCCAAAATCAGAAAGATTTATATGAAAAGCTGGCATTTTATGGCTGGTCGTCGTTCAGACTCGACCAAAAGCAGATTTCGGATGTCTACCCTTTCGTACTTGGGTTAACCGGCTCGTGGAAAAATGTCCTTCATATATTACGAAATGTTTATTTGTTCGCTATACGAGGATCGAAACTACAGGTTTATCCTCATTATACTTTATTTTTATACTGACAAAGTATAGAGGACACGTTTTTTAGAGCTAAGAAGTATAATGTTTTTTTTTTCTAGTTATATGAAAGATTGTTAATTCTTATCATGTTTTCCAAATGAAAGTTTAGTCGATATATTTAGTCAATATTTAATATAGTCAATACAATCCTTTTTTCTGTGTGCAAAGAACCCAAACAACTGCCTTCATAACTTCTTTTAAACGCTCTTAGGATTTTCTCAGAAGGAAGAAAAACCTCGGAGAATTATCATTTCATGGGAAAGAGGTGAAATGGTATTTATCTCATTCACATATGGTATTTGGAGACTGGATATTTTTCTATAATTTTATTTAGTTGAGTAGGATTCTCGAATATCCAATTGCATTTAAACGATCATGTTTTGTTGACTGAATGGCCATCGATGTTTCTATTTACCTGGGTTGGGAAAAATATAATGTCCAAAATGACTCTCTGATGTAAACACATTTACTATTCACAATTTTATTGCTTCTTGAAATCACAACTTTTAAATATATGTAGAAAATTTCTCTAATATTTTTCTGCTTTTGTCTTGTTGTTATATATTTGAAGGAAAGTTTCCACTTTAATTCTGGAACGAGCTCAACTCTCATTGTTAGTACATTTTTGTTAAGTCCATTTCTATTAAAAGAATATTCATAAATGTTTCAATTTATTCTGTTTCTGGATGTTTTAAATTCTGCTACCGCGAAATTTATATTTCGCAATAATTTAACGTAATCAGTGTCCTGACGCTTTTAATGGCCACCGATAATTCTCCTTGATGTGAGATTCGCCGTACGCTAACTTGAATAAATACTAAACTTGAATAATACTAAACGTCATCACTTCACGGTTGTAAGAAACTTTTTGTGGTCCTACAAGTCTAACGTAGAAACAAATAAAAATGAACATATAAATTTTAAGTATGTAAAAAGTAGGAACTTTATTACAATTATAATATTCATATTAAAACTTTGTCTGGTGAAATTGACCATCACTATACTGATTTTGTGGTAAAATGTTTTTGCTCCCAGATTTCTGTTCACATCAAATACGATAATTCACTGATTCTTTTCTTTTCTTTGAAATCTTTCAGAGCAGTGAATCTTCCAACATCCAGCCCAGAGATTTCCCTCTTGTCCTATTTTACTTCGAAAATGTATTCACTGAACATACTTACGCAATTTAATGCACAAAAATCTTGCTCTCTTTGTTTGCTTTCATTTTAATTAATTATTCTTACTCTATATTATATTATATTATATTATATGTGATTTAATTTTTTCTATCATCAAAATTATATATTTTATTGATTGAGAAATAATTGGTATACTCCTCGGTAAACTCTGTGTTGAATTATTGTATCAATTAGGTTTTTTTCATATAAAATCGTAAAAATAATTTAATATTATTATTATTAATAATTTTCTTAGAGATAAACTATTTTCATTACTTGAAGATCAAAAAAAAATAATGTTGCGTTTTGTCAACGTCAAAAATAATATTTTCGATAGCGAAAAGTTCGCTTTTCTTTACCTTAGAGCTTAGATTACTCTTTGGCTTAAGTACCAAATAAAAACCGAATCGCGAAGACAAATTCAGTGTAAGAGAATTCAGCTATATGAGTCATATTCTTCTACTTAGCTCTAATTGTTAATTAGCTAGTAAATATATATGTCTATAGGAACCAAAAGTGCAAATATTTTGTTCTTTAACGATTAACAAGTATAATATAATAAAGGTGTACTTTCATTATTATTAATGAAACTATTTAATAGGACTTGCACTTTAAATGACGTCTTCATTTTCCTTATTATATTTCAACCGAAAGCTATGTAATCGAGTGTCAGATTTCTGATATTGGTATCCATTTTTAGGGTATACCTAAAAATCCCGACCCAAATCGTTTGTCACATTCAGGAATCTTTGAGTTTCGGAAGGGTCGATGTCGATAAGAAGAACACGAAATCGTAAGCCTTCTATCCAGCCTTTTAATGGACCCTGACCCTCTTATTGAACATTTTCGCACCGTTCTGATCGCGATGACTTTTTTTGGCATCTAAGAATATTTTTCCTTTGCCTCTACTCGTGTGATTCCCCAACTTGTATCCTGCAATTCTATTTATTTATTTAATTATTACTTACTAATTAGTTCATGGAAATTTAATAATTATTTGATAACTCGACCTGTTTCACACTTTTTCTGTAAATGGAGACAAGCCCAAAATGGAAAATAACGAAAATTCCTCGCGTTTATTTCCAGAAATGAAAAACGGTGTTCAAATGGCTCGAATTCTTTAAACCAAACGTGTCGTGGAATCTATGAGGGAAAGAAGCAATTAGTAAGGAAATTTTTTATTGAAACCGTGAGTTTTGTATAACTCGTCAGTCACATTCTTTCAATTGCACGTGCATGTATGCAGGTATTTGAGTAAAAAAAAAACTTGTCAAAAAGTTACTTGGCGAACTTATATGGCACTTCATAACATTCTTCCTGAACAGAAATAACCGCAAAGTTTTCTAATTAAGAAACTCTGAACGTTTAAATTTTCACTTCTTCGTCCTTATACATACTTATTCAGAGTGTCTACCGTACAATTGAACTGAAGTTTCAGACGTCTCTTCGGACAATTTTTTTTTTCAATTTTATAGTTTATAACGTCTTAAAAATAGAAACGAAAACCGTTTCTGTTTTTATTTACTATAATGGCACTTTAGTGTTTAAAAAAATTTTTAATCTCCGCAATCAACAATTTTGCGAAAAATATGAGTGTAAAATTTTTGATCCGGCCTAATACAGAAAGAAAATAACAAAAAATATATATATTTTTTAATTTCTCAAGTTTGGTCCTTCACCACAAAGGAACATTTGATTTTGAATTTTTAGAGATCTTTTCTGGAATTTTCCATTGTCAGGAATTTTATTTTTCGGTATTTTTTCTTTTCCTTCTTTTTCCGGGGGGTGGGGGTTTCAATACTTTCACTTTCTGTCGTGCAGAAAGTGAATTGGGTATGAATTAAATCTGAATTAGTTATAAGATTTGAATAATAGGCTTTATAATAATAATTTATTCGATCTACAATTCAGAAACACATTTATTTTTTTTTTATGGTAAACGAATAAACAACACTTGGAGCCACATTACCTGATAAAAGTAGAACGAGTCAATTTCCTCGGTGGCGTTGACATCCGTTGATGAAACGTTAAGTGTTCCCAGCTCGAGATAAAGTTCTTCCGTAACGTTATAGTTCGTTTCATCTGGATTCAGTGCACTTTGGGTTTGATTATGCCTGCTTCTCGTTTCGTCAACCGTCATTTTTTCAGTCTTCTTTCTCTTCAGTCAGTATCACAGTTCAAATAAAAGAACTCGAAAAAATTCTAAAATATAAACAATTTAATGCACAAATATTTTTGTATTTTGTAATAGTTATAATTAAAACTGTCTTTTATTATCATTGCATATATATTTTATCGCAGTTTCACATTTCTTTTATGTGAAAATAGCATAGAGTTTCAAAATATATAAGCAGAAACTAATTTGAAAGGCAGGCCTTCAAAAATTCAGGATCTCGACCTATTTTACTTTATTAGCAGAGGCATTTATATTGCGCTCGTTAAGATTATTTGATTTTAACTCTCTTTTTCTTTAGTTAAGTATCTGGACTTGCGGCGTATCTCTAAAGAAAGAAAAGACATTATTAAATTCACTAAAATCTGAACGATAATTTTCATTTTATGTCTCTATTTCATGAAAGTGTTTACGATACATTTTTCGACGTACTGTATAATTCGAGTTTGCGCGCCAATTATATTACTTCCGGGAAATTTAATCATCATTAACCCTTTATTTTATTTAAAACCGAAATTTCTCTACTTGTCGATTGGATTTCTATTAAAACTTTGTGCACCCGCTCTGAAATTTTCTAGTGCAACACGTGCGAAGGAATTGAACGTAGAACTTGAGAATTTAATTCTTAGGGTCATATTTTTCGCATTCTTTCTATTTTTACTATAAAAGCGAGAAAATATTTTCAATTAATTTTTCAATTTTATTTCACAGATAATTAATTCTTACTTAATGTGGGGATCACGTCTTAGTCGCTTCTTGAATTATTTTTTTTGCTCTTTTGGAGAAGGGGAAAAAATAGGTGGGAATTTTAAATAACATGAGTCTGATAAAGTACCAAATTTTTATGATAAGGGAGGAAAAATTCGAAGAGCGAGAAAAAGAGTACTTGCTCCTACCACGCGCGGATCGCGACTAAGAAGTTTCCCGTCCTCCTGGATTTTAGATAACAAAGGCAGCTTTTTATTTTATCCTTTCATGCTCTTAATATAAATATAACGTTTTTCATACCTCAATATTTTTAAAAACAAATTTTAAAAGCCTATTTTAATAAATTAGTCTAGGAGTTTTTAACAAAAAATATAAAAAATACTGTAAAATGAGTTTTCATTAAAATACAAATATTTAATAACTTTATTAAGTTCACAATTACAATAACCAGGTCACTGATCGGAAAAACTAGGAATTTGACTGAAATTTTGAATACTGTTAAAAAGTAAAAAGTAAATATCTGAACTATAATGTATATGTAAAAAATATATCGTCATCGATTAAATTCCCCAAATGATCTATAGAATATTTTTTCAATAAACCTTCTTATATTACTTAATTTATCCTACTTTATTACGTTTCCAACATTGATATTAGAATTTCTTCCCCATGAACACAATTTTCTCACAGTTACAATTTTCGATCGAAAATACGCTCTTGTCGAATTTTATTCGGGAGGGCCTCCTTCTTACTAAACAATCATATCCTTCACGTTCAGCCAATCTAATCGCAGTATCTGATGTAAAAACACTCCCTGATGATGATAATCCATACCTTCGGCAAAGCAATTCTCTGAAAAAAGAATATTACTTGTCATTTTTAACTTACAGTTATATAGTTATATAAATCTCATATTTACCTTGCTGCAAGTATATGTCTACCGAGCTCTATATCATCAAATAGAGGATTAACACTGAAACCCAGAGCAGTTAAATATTTTTCACTACCATACAATATATGTATATTGGAAAGTCGTGTAAGTAACTCTAATATTTTTATAATCCCCGCAATGTTTTTTGTCCGGAAAGACCTCTGAAAAAATAGTTGTTACTTTCCCATAACTGATGAAACTTATGTATATATATATATACTTTAATAAAAAAAAAGAAACTTACGTGAATTATTCTTGTACCAATACGAGTTTCTATCGTGGAAACATATAAAATATTAGCACCTATAACAATAGGCTTTCCGCCCCTTTTAGGATTATCGACGAAAGCAGCTATACTCCAACCACATTTTAAAATTTCTTTCCATAACATTTGAATTTCTTTAAGTGCTTGTGGATTCTCATTGACTCCTAGAAAACAAATAAAAAATATATAATTCGTCACTTTCTTCTAAATTAATTTCCAAGTCAAATTTTACCACTCTGGAGGATTTAATGTTGAATATTTAGAAGAGTATTTATTGAATTATTAAAAACTTACCAAATCCAGAGAAGAGACCCTCATCTTTGATAAAATCACTCATCATGTAATCTACAACGTCATTGTACCTATTTTCAGGAATATCTTGAATAAAAATTTTCATTTTCATTCCAACCCAAATGTATTTCCAAATATTTAGAGACTCTGAGGAGCGTTTTTCTCTGCAATAATGTCTCAAAATGTCTGGATTCATTTTTTATGTTTCACGGAATTAGGAGATTTATGCAATTATTCAAATAAACTAAACAAATAGGAAGAAGCTTTCTCCAATTACTAAATTGTCTCTTGTAGGGAAGGTGACTTTATAAATACATATTACACACACTAAGCTCTGTTTGTTTATACCCTTCAATAATACGTTGGAGACTCGAGTTTATTTTTCAAAATATTCATTAAATTTTATGTTCGAGAATTTAAGGAAATTCGGGAATTGTCCGGGAATTTTGTGGGTAAAATTTAGTAGACACTCTGAATAAGCTTTCAAAATGTTTTCTCATCCATTGTTTAAAATAATTTTGCCCGTCTGAAATAATTATCTATACTATGTATTTATCTTATCTATATGAATTTCTCTTCATAATTACTGTAATTATCAACCGATTTTAAAAGGTTTGTTTATAAGTTGAATAAATATTTTCTTTAAAAAAAGAATTATAAATTAAAAATAGAAAACTGAATTGGAAACATAAAAGTTGCAAACGGAATGAATCGAAGCTGCACTTAATATAAAGGTCGTTTGCGTCATTCCTCTTAATCGATATATTTCCCAAGAAAAAATTGAGTGTATGAACAATACACAACCAATCTCAGTAATACTGAAATAGCTGCACTCAACTGCCAGATAGAGAAAATAAATTCAAGTTTAAACAATGGATGAGAAAATTCTGAAAGCTTATTGCAATTATCATCGTCCTCAAGGGCCAATAAATATATGGAAAGTTGTGGAAGGAACATTGAATGGAAAAACAGTGAAATTTTCCATTCAGGAAATTCCTGAGAATAGATATGACGATGTTATCGATCATATGTGCTTTGATTTTTTAAGAGACGAGATTTTCTTCTCTAATTTCAGTAAGTTTTCGTTCATTATAAAGTATTTATTATTTTAAATCTTTAATTAGTGTGTCATATTCATCTAAAAAACCTGAAATTGTAAGTGAAAAAATTCATTCACCTTTTTACGCATATTTTTTTAAATACGGCATATTCTTTTCTAGAAGTGAAAGATAATCCTGAAGCACGTAAAGAAATTTGTATTTTATGGAAAGAAATGTTAAAATGTGGTATGTGCATAGGTGCTTTCGTTGATAATCTAGAGGATGGAGAACCGATCGTAGCAGGTGTCAATATGCTCTATGTTTCTCTTACAGAAGAAGCACTAGACCCTTTCGAAGTTTCAGTAAATTATTTACTTTAAATGAACCATTCGTTTCCAGATTATAAAAGCTTTCCGGTAGCACAAAATAAATTCTGACGATACGTTTTATTTGTATTTATAAATATTTTTTAGGAAGCTTTCAAGACAAAAAATGTTAAGATGATTGTGAAATTAATGGCGAAAATTGCATCTGAGGTGGATTTGGATGAAACTTATAATGCTGACAAATACTTAGTTGGTTTAGGTCTCAGTGTCGGTCGTAATTTTCGCGGCATTTCTCTTGGTGGCCACATATTATCAGCAAGGTATAAATTATATTACAATTCTTTAAAATCATTAAAAATCTCTTAATATTCCCTAAAAATAACGTAAAATCTCTTGAAATCCTTTAGATTATTTTAAATCCCTTCAAATCCCTTAAAAATTTTGAAAATTTGACGTAATTAAATATAATTGTCTTGAAGTTTAAAAAATGTTTACTTGAAGGGCTTAAAATTGTTGTATTGCAAATTGAAATCGTATAATTTTTTATATTTTTTGTATGTATATAATAATTTTTTTTTTTTAAATCGCAGGGATTCTCTTTGTAAAAAGTATGGAATTCCAGTAGCAGTAACCGTTTTCTCATCGACAGCTGCAATTAAATTGGCTGAACGGATAGGATACGAATGTTTAGTGAAAAAAGATCCCAAAAAATGGTTAAACGAGAAAGGAGAATTATTCTTTTTGAATTGTCAATCCAAGTATTTTCAGTTTATGGGAAAACGAATGTGAAACATGTAAAATATCAATAATAATGTATAGTTAAAGAAAAAGTGTATTTAATTATTCATTACACATCAATGTTCGACTATCCACTTAAATTTTTTAAAGGGATTGACTCCATTTTCTATTCTCAAAATTCGAATTTGAAAATTATAATAAGGTATATCTAATTCTAATATTCTAATATCTGTTGAGTAAAATAAAGAAAGTGCATTATGAGCTTCGAATTTGAATCCAACACCCGATTTAATTGATTAACGGTGTGTTACAATTTTTTCGAATCTTAATACTCGTCTTGAGCGTGAATAAATTTTAAATTGAACAATTAGCATTCCTTCATTTGCCGGCACCCGGGACGTTTACATTCCACTTAAAAAGTTGATTCCAATTATAGAATCACTATTTGATTATCTAAGTCATCTAATTACATATCTTGAATTCAATTTGATATTCTAATTGAATTTCAAGTTTGTTTTAAAATCAATATATTGATTAGCAGAAGCAAAACTAAAAAAAAATTATTTGTACATTTTACCTGTTCGATAAAATTTTTGAACTGAATTGTACTTTAATGTGCGCATCACGCATGCCCGTTGATGTCAATTCTACAATCTGGAATCTGGATGCCACTTTCTTGGTGAATGGCTCCTGGTTATTTTGTCTAATTATTTATTGTAAGTTGTGTAATTTTAACTTCAGACATGGAGGAAATACTGAGAAAATTACTGCTTCCGGATAATGATAAAATACAAGAGGTTTGTAGAAATTATTTTCCGAATTTTGTGCTCTTGTCTAATTTTCAGTGTATTGTAGAACAGACACGTGCTTTTTGTTCCGGTCAAAAAATTTTTATATTCAATTATGTCAGATTGTAAAAGCTTTGAAATTTAATCCTTTTTTTCCTGAATTTTTCTGTTCTATAAAGAATTTTTTATTTTATTTATTAACAATTGGGAAATTGAGATCCTAACCTATAATTACCTAATGTCTTTCTTATCTTTTATTATTTTCTAAAACTGTAGAAACAATTTATTTAATAAAATTTATGTCCTTTTCTTTTGTTAAAAATTGTATTATTTATTATTTATATTTTGAAAAGTCACAACAATTTATTCTTTATTTAAGCAGTGGTGCTCTACTCCGAAATTACACTGCGATACAGTTACCAATTAATTCGTTTTGTCTGAATATCTGATATAATAAATTATAATTATTACTAAATTTATTTTGTATTTGATTCGTATTTATTATTTCATATATCTTTTAAAATCTGTCAAGAATCAATCAAATTTTAAAAAATCCCAAATAGCTGATATGTTATTAAAAAAAGATTGAAATTTTATTTATTTGTTGCTTTTTTTATCACTTATTTAATTCTGAAAAATAATCGACCTTCGTAAAAAACTTAAAATATTTTACATGGATTTCTCTTTGTAATTTTAACCGTCAGACAAATATTTTTGGATTTAGTTATTTTTGTAGATGACTAATCTATTTAAATTTAAATCAAAATTTAAAACCTGGATTACTTTTAGATTGTAACCAGACTCTTGTTCCGAAAATCCACATATTTGGAAATATTTTAAGAATTCTAAGATTGTATTATATTGTATTATACCCTCCTATTCTGTATTTTCAACTTTATGAAATACTAATATTAACAACTAATTTTTGATTTATTTTATTACAGGGTACTGCTGAGCTTCGAGAATCATTCAAGAAGCCGGAAAGTACACCAGCACTAGTTCAAATTGCTGTTTCGGCTGCAAGCCCAGAGGTTATTAGTCATTAATATCATTTAAGGCAGACATATTAAAATTCTATATATTAAAGACTAGATTAATTAATTTATTAAATTTCAGATGAGACAGTATGCAGCAGTTCTTCTCAGAAAACGTTACAGTAAATGGAGGAACTGGCTAGCTTTACCAGAACAAATGCGCATTGAATTCAAAGCAGTTATCCTGCAGGTGAAAGAAGTTTAATCACTTGGACCAATTTTTTCCTGTCTCGTTTAATTGTCTTCATTTACGACTTCTTTATTACAGAGTCTGGTTAATGAGCCCGAGAAGTCTGTGAAAAACGCTATAGCTCAATTAATCGGAGTAATCATTAAGCACGAAATGTCCAAAAATGGATGGCCGGAAGCACTGCAATTTGTGCAGCAGCTGATTACGAGCGATAATATAATTGAGAAAGAGGTAGAACCCTTTAAAACCATATTTAATACTCAAACAGGCTGTCTATTAATTGAAAAATAATCGGGAATTTTAAACAACTTCGTGGAATTTTATATGATAGAAAAATATTTTTTATGAATTTTATATATAATTATATAATTACGTATATTACGATATATAATTACGTATTTATTGCAGTTGGGTTTATACACCTTATCGATAATTACTGAAATAGCCTACGACGCATATTTGCCTACTTCAGAATCGATCATGGTTGTACTGAACCAAACTCTAAATGGCGTTCAAGATCTTGCAAGTCCAGTGGCATATTATATTCTGAAAACGATGCTTAATTTCGTGCCTTTTGTCTCCAACAATCAACCTGTAATTATTTTATTCAATCATGTTTGACTAGCCAATTAAGGTAGCTTTTTAAAGTTTACTTCATTTATTTTATGTATGTACTCTTTTAAATGTAGATGGTGAACGTCTATCATGAAATGATGCCACGAGTGATGAATACAGTCGCAGCTTTGTCTCAATCCAATGAAGAAAAAGCTGTCGAAAGTTTCGAATTGCTGGAGGAGCTTTGCGAGAATGCAGTCACTGTTATCTCACCTCATTTAAAAAATCTTATTAGCATGTGCCTTACCATCGCTAACAACAAAGCCCTAGGTGATGATTTGAGAGTGAAAGCCATTAGTGTCGTCGGTTGTCTCACGAGAACTAAGAAAAAGGCGATTGTCAAAAGCAAAATGGTGGAACCTATTATAGGTAACAGACAAACACTATAAAAACTATTTCTTTGATTTTGATCCTTCATATTCAAAATGTATGTAAATCAACTTTTGCTTTTAAATTACAGACACTCTATTTACCCTCATGACTTCGCGACCAGATGACGAAAACGAAGAAGTTTACTTTAATGGGGAGAACGAAGACAAAACTCCAATGACATGCGCAACCCAAACTTTAGACTTATTTGCTCTCCACTTACCTCCGGATAAATTGGTTCCATACTTGTTGAGACACGTTGAACCGGGTTTGGAAGGTTCAGATATCTATGGAAAGAAAGCAGCTTATTTGGCAATGGCAGTTTTGGCAGAAGGCTGTTCTGAATATATTCGAACGTCCTACCTCGAAACTTTTGTACGCTGCATTTGCCAAGGAATCACAGATCGAACGCCAGTTGTTCGAAATGCTGCTCTATTTGCGCTGGGACAGTTTTCGGAACACCTTCAGCCTGACATAAGTCGTTATTCCTCAGAGTTGCTGCCGATTTTATTCGAGTACCTAATTCAAGTTTGCACTTTTATTAAGCAGGAGAAAAAAGAGCCACCTTCGGTCGATCGAATGTTTTACGCTTTAGAAATGTTTTGCGAAAATTTGAATGAAAGCCTATTGCCGTATCTTCCGACTCTGATGGATAGATTGTTTGAAACTTTGGATCCTGAGTCGCCAGTGCATGTTAAAGAACTTTCTCTAAGTGCAATTGGTGCAGCAGCTAATGCAAGTAACGATAATATGCTTCCTTATTTAGAAAGAATCCTCGCGATACTTAATCCTTATTTGACTGAAAAACAATCGGAGGAGACGATGTGCTTACAAATTCAAGCAGTTGGTAATTATATATAAACATTTTTTTTTAAGTCGTCTGAATATTATATTTAAATTTAGAAAAGTGTATAAAATTAATATTTTCTTGTCATTTCAGATACTCTGGGGGTGCTTGTTCGAACTGTCGGAGAAAAAGTCCGTAATGCATCAACGGCTGCTTTAGCTGCAAAGTCACTCGAATGTGGCATGAATTTATTGAAGGAAACCATTGATCCCGATTTGAAGAAATCTGTCTATGGACTTTTCGCTTCTGTTAGTATGGTTATGAAGAAGGATATGAATTTCGCGCTCTCTCCAATCGTCGATAAAATGATCAATTCTATTAAAAGCTCTGAAGGCGTTGTAGTAAGTATTAAATAATATAGTAATCTATCTAATATGTATATTAATTTTTATTTCTTTATATATTTTTTTAATGTCACAGACACATTACAAAGACAGCGAAGACGCTGCATTTCCAGTGTACGATAATTTCGGTGCTAATAGTGAAAGCGAAGAAGAAGAAGACATTGAAAATACGGACAACGAGAATGACGACGATGATGATGACATTGCCGGATTTAGTGTAGAGAATGCCTACGTTGAAGAAAAAGAAGAGGCTATTCTAGCGCTAAAGGAGATCGCACAAAACACAGAGTTCGTTTCAAAATATTTTTCGTAAAAATTTTTGGCTTTCATGCTTTAATTTCATTAATATTAAAGATGCGATTTATTTTCAGAGAAGTATTTATGCCTTTCCTTGAAGTCTGCTTTGAAGAAGTTTTCAAGGTCATCAACTACCCTCAAGAAGACATTAAAACTGCTGCAATAGATGCGCTTTCTCAGTTTGCCATTAATTTCTCCAAGATTAATAGCGATGAGGGTAAACTAGCAACTCAGAAAGCCCTGTCAGTTTTGGTGCCCAAACTTTCTGAAATAATTAGATTGGACTCTGAGTGTACAATAGTTATAAGGGGTTTAGATGCTCTTGCCGAAATGTTGAAAGAAATCAAGTCTGATGTTATTATGGGTGAAGGACACAAAGATGCAATTAAAAACTGCATTACGGAAGTTTTCGCAGGTAAATTATTATTTTATTGTAGTTTAAAGGTTCAATATAATCATAACCTTTTTTTTTATAATAGGATTAGCATTTCCTTAATTGAGATTTTAATCTCTTCTACTTTAGGAAGAACTGACTGTCAAGATCAGGAGGAAGCAGACGATGAGGATATGGAAGCTGAGCAAGATGAATTGTTGGTAGAATGTGCAGGTGACGTTTTAACTAATTTTGGAAGGACACTTCCTCCCGAGGAATTTGCTGCTTTCTTCCAACTGGTCCTGCCTTTACTTTTAGAACGAATGGTACTTGTTGCTTAAAAGATTTCTAGTTGCAATGTTTTTTTATAGAAAAATTTCTAACAGAATATTTATCCTTTAACAGAAAAAGAATAAGACCGAGGCTCAAAGATCATTTGCAGTTGGAGCAATATCTGAATGTTTCTCTGGACTAAAGCATGCATCTGCACCCTTTGTTGACCAAATTTTACCATCGTTCCTGAAACTTACAAACGATCCGAGCGCTGAGGTTCGCAACAACGCGATATACGGAATCGGGGAGATTGCTTTCCATGGAAAAGATTTGGTTTATAAGTATCCTTACAAATATTGTCTTTGAATCTGCAAAATCATTTCTGATTTGAAGATGCTTTTTCCTTAACAAAAATTATTTAGGTATTATCCTGACATCCTGCAAATTCTGTCGAACAGAATCCAAAATGAAGCTCACGCTGGAGCTAGAGATAATGTTGTTGGTGCTATCGCTCGACTTATTAGCACAAATTTTTCGATTTTACCTCTAGACCAAATCTTTCCGGTATTCCTAAGTCAATTACCTTTGACTGAAGATTTTGAGGAACACAAGGCTGTTTTTGAAAGCATTTTAACTCTTTACAAAGCTGGTCACGATATCCTCAAACCTCACATTTCAGCCTTAATAAATATCGCAAGTACTATTTTACGAGAAAAAAAATATACTAACGATGGTGAGTTCCAATTTATTAATCTTGACGTAATTGGAAAAATATATTGCTTAATTGCGATGAATGCTCAGTTTTTACATTAACATTGCTTGTTAAATCTTTTTTCAGAAACAATAAGCCTAGTTTTGGAATTCCTCACCTCTGCCCAAAGAGATTTCCATAATGAATATCGTTCTTTACTTGGAGATCAGTCGCCCGAAGTTATTGCGAACAACCAACCCACATTTCCATGTTAGACCAATAATATATTTATAAGAGTTTTCGCTACAAGGTTAGTTATGTGACAACGCTAATGCAATTATTTGAGCATCTAATTTTTTAAATAAGCCAAGATTTTTCTAATTACGAACATTTATAAGTTGAAAGAGTCAGTAGTTTCATCCATGCATGAACTTTCGAATTTGAATTTTATAAAAATATTTGTAAATAAGAATGCAATACAATTTTCTAAAGTTTTATATCGAATATTTAAAATAACAAAGTTTAATATATAATATACTTAGTAAAAAGGTTCGTATTTAAAAAAAGATTGAATTTGAAATTAAATATTTGATTCTTATAAGAGAATTAATTAAAAATGAATGCTTTTTTAAAATTTAATTTTAAAAAACAAAAAAAACTTGGCTTTTTATAGAAATAAGGTGTCTTTTTTTTCTTCTCAAAGTACAATTTAAAAATTACTTATTTAAAAAAAAATATTTTTCTTTTAAGGAACAGCACACAGCTAAATATAAGAAATATGTTTTAATTATCTTGGAAATTTATAATATATAAAATTATTTGCTTTATTTCAAGAATTGGGTTAGTTATATATCAGGTTTGATTCAGCCCTGGAACAAATTAAAAGAGGCATAAGAAGTAAAGAAGAGAGTAAAAAATATTTTTCTGTTTGAATGCAACAAGTTACTTTACATATTGATCTAAAAACTATTTTATTTTTTTTATTTTTAAGAGAAAAATAATTAAAATAAACCTAAAGTTAAAGACTAAAGTAGACTGTAATACTTATGTGTTTCAATTTGAAAACCATATGTATACTGGTCTTAACCGGTTTGTATTTTGCTTTTTGGGTTAATTATTTTGTATTAAAGAATATATGAGAGTGAGGTAAGCTTTTCCAACTTTTTGTGATATGTTTAAACGTACTGAAAACCTGCAACACTGTAGTTGAATCTATATTTCTTGAATAAAAATTTTTTTATGAAGGTTACAATTCAACATTTTTCGAAATTTTAATTTTATACTCTCTAAATTTGAATTAATAAGATTTTAACTAATTAAATTAGAAGCCTTATATTGAACTGCTTAATCGTTGTTTTTTCACTTTCTACTAAATGAAATAGTAAGTCGCCTATTATCTTTGAAATTAGTAAGAATTAAGGACTTACTAATCTATTTAGTCATTTTACTTGCTAATTTAATAAGAATAATAAATAGTAATAATAATTACACTATTTGCATTAATAAAAACCTACTATCAATTAGTAAGATTTTACTGTAATTCGGATTGAGAGAATAGTCTTGTTCCTGCACTTTATTTAACTTAACATAATTACAGGGTGCTGCAAAACAAAACAAAAATTAAAGAACTTTTCAAAATTTAAAGAACTTTTTGTGTAGGTTGTGAGCCTGGTCGAGTACAACACCAAATCGGTTTGAAAATTTTTCCAACAATTACATACCAAAAGTAATTTACTAGAATTCTAATCTAGCTTTTCCCTTCGAAACGCTTTTCTATATAAAACGATGTCTTGCACATTTATAAAAGTAATTGTTACTCAACACTAAATAATTAAATTATTTTTAATTAATGGTTTTCTCTTTTTTGCTTCCCAATATAGAATTTCTGGAGGTGACGCAAGTTTTTCAAATAAAATGGAATATTGACGAAAATACAGCGAAAGCAGAATGACCACTGATCGAGAAAACTGGGAATTAGCCTTGCATTTTGAGTACCAGGAATTTTTTTTTCGTATTTAGAATATATACAGATTTAAAAATTTCAAAACAGTTCAAGAAATCTAAAAAATTTCGACGGGTTTTCAAATATTTTCAGGGCACGTGATACTTTACCATAAGAGTAAATTTAGTTTCCCCAACTTTACGCTCGCAATAATAAATATTTTTTGCTATTTTTTTCCATGTTTGTAAAAATGGCCTAACTTTAGCAAAAAATATTTATAATTGCCAGTGTAAAGTTGGGAAAGTTATATTAGCTCTTATGGTCATTACCACATGCCCTTATGGAGGTTTAAAGAAATTTAAAAAAGAATTAAAACTTTATACTGATGGTTTGTTAAAATGCCAAAATTACTTTCAGACTTAAATTTTATATTTTACCTTGGTGCTTTAAAATGTTGAATCTTTTTCATAATGTTAAATGTACATTGTAACTCAATTAATACTGAATATTGATATTATAAAAATTTCAAGGTCAACTGATAAAAATACAATTTTTGACGTGAAAACCAGGGACTTTTTCCTGAAAGTTGAGTGGCCAAAAAGACACGCACACCTTTTTATTGGTGGACGGCAACATAAGTAGATAAAATAGAAGCGAAACATAAAACTCAGTGGAATAAGCATTCGCTATCGAGTCTGGGGGATGTTATCAAGTTGTTATCAATAACTCGATGATAACTCAATGTTCAGTAGAGTTTCCGCAGGCTTACTTCGACCGTCAAACACCTTCAAGTTATCGGAGTGCCTCCAAAGTGCTGATAGATCCAAATCCCAACGATGCAAAGTCATCTTTCTCAAATCGATGTTTTCAAATTAATCTCCATCTCAATTTTCAAAATATGACTTCATACTACTTTCCCCCTTCCAAAAATTGCATTTCTTCAAAAATCAATCGCCTCAAATCTCCTTTGTGTCCCAACCGGAAATTTTGGATATTTTCTACTTTTTCTTTCTCTACATTGTGATAAGTGACTAATAATAATAAGTGGCTAATTCAGTTTCAGTGAATTGAAAAGGAAACTCAGTACATTGATTTTGAAAGAAAGTGTGAAGCAATACATTTAAATTCTTGAGGAAAAATCATTGAAATGTTATCTTCAATTTTAATCATTATTTATCGATAAAGAAGGCACTGGAAATCGGTCTTACCGACAGACTTGATCGTTTATTTGCATATTTCTTGTTCATGCAATCGAGGAAGTCTCCAAGGATAGTCTCTTTTAATTGCTTGAGGAACGATGGCTGTGATGGAACACGAAAAACGGAATTCACTCCGCAAATTTTCACTGGAGTTTTCCGTCCTTCGATGACTCAACTCTTGCTACTCGACTCATTCGTATTTCTAGCACGTGTTTATTTATACAATAAAAAACGAGCATTTGTTCGAGGACCTGTGATCGCTATTTCCTGCTATATCTACAGAAAAAAGAGCGGAAGTCATATAAACTTTATCAAATCTTCGACAGAATCTCGTCGCAAATTTAGCCAGGGAATGCGAGTATCAATGTTAAAAAGTGACTCGAAAGTTTGGGTGACAGTGTCTCTTGACAATTTTTCCCAGGAATCCGAAACTATGAAGATTTGAAATTTCGCGGATTTGGTGAGTTGAACTTTATAGGTTTTTTAATCCCCTTGAAAGTTCACAATGAATATAAATTGACTGCAGATATATTTCTTTTAAATAAAACTAGCATTATGTTAGCTACAAATTTTATTATCTTTTTTTTCTTTTAAGTTTCAACAATGACAATGTTGAATTTTAGATAATAAAAAAGTTTGACAATTGTTTAACTTTGCTCACGTATTGAGGAGCAGACGACAGGATGCAATTAAGAGGCTTCGATTATAAAACCTCTGAATAGTTAATGGGAAACCATGTCCTTTTTTATTCAAGAATTCAATTCTAGCATACGTGCTTAGGTGCCTCGAAATCCTATCTCAAAATGTAATTTTTATCACTCGTATTGAAAGATTGCAATTTTTTTTAATCTTTCGATAATTTGTAATTTAAACATTCAATAATATAAGTAACTGGTTTTTATTTCAAATTACAGCTCTTTTTGTTAAATGATAGTTCAATTGACGTCATTTACATATAATTGACGTGGTTTACACACAACGAACGTAATTTTGTTATCAGTGTGTTATCATAGCATATTTTACAAGAATTCAGTTTTAATAAGTTTTACTAGACTTTATTGTTCTGTACTTAATAAAGGTTGAATGTCAATTCGTTGTAGTTTGTAGAAGAAAGGCTTCACATGAGACGAATTTTTAACTATCAAAAGTAATTGCAATTCTTGCACTATTATCAAAAATTGGACGTCAATAGACTGAACGATGATAATTGACTGAATATTTAATTATTATCGAACCTGAGATCGATGTCTTCAGAATATTAAATACAATCAGGTAATTTCTTCTTAAAACGTTTCTTTAAGCTCTTATCAAATTAATAGTGATATCAAAATATTCCTTCTTTAAAATAAATCTCGAGGATCACTGAAGGATTACTTGTGAGTTCTTTTCTAGATAGAAAAATGTATAACTAGACAATTCCTGACTGGATGCAAAAACTTGGAAAATTATCTGATCGGATTAGAATCTATGCAATCTGTACGTGAGAAACAAGTTTCCAGTGAAAAGAATCTGCTTTTTTTTTATAATTTTATCATTAAAATCTCATGATGAATACGTGACTGTAAGAGTAATAACTTTTCTAAATTTCACGATATAGTGGAAAAATATCATTAATGTGCAATCGATTTAGCACTGTTATTTCTTTCTCATCACGTACGATTCAAAGAAAGATAAATTACATAAATACATAATTCGTTGAAATTATATATACACAGTAAAAATCCTTTAAAAATTCCTTTAAAACAACTCGATATAATTACTATCTCTTTTTTACAGTAAGATTTTTGTTTTCAGAGAATTAACCTAGTTAATTAATAAAATTGCAAGTTATTATTGCAAATAATGAATCCAGAATAGTTTTTGAATCTGGATGGGGCATTGACCAGAATTTCCAGATCGCTTCACTACAATTCTTATTTTCTAGCTCAGAATTAATTTGGATGCCAAAAGGCTCTGCTTTTTAAATAAACTAGCTTAGTTACGTTAACAGTTGTAAAAATGATTTGTTATTTCAAGAGAGAACAACCAAGGATTGTGAAACTGTTGAACTCGTCTCTGCTTTAGATGAAGCGGCTAAAATATTATTTTTATTAGTCATTCATAGGCGGGCATTGGATTCTGAATGTGTTATCGGATTATCGCTATCGCTATCTCCTCACTTTATGTATAATGTCCCTGAAGCCCTCCGTTCAATTGCAATCGATTCCTGTCTTTCGAAGAAACATCTTACTTTTTCCTCTTTGTCCCTTCAGAAAAAATATAATTCCCTTATCATGAGGTCTTTTTTGAAACTTTAGAAGTGACAAACCTATTCACATTTCTCATGGTTTCTTCAGAAAATTTGATCTTATTCTGGAACACGGATTAGACTTAAGGCCGTTGAACCCATAGGTTGAACCCAAGTCTTGAACTCAAAATTCTATTCTCCATTTTACTCAACAAAAATTATAGATAAATATTTTTTTCATTCTGTAGAGCTAATCTTTTTTCAAATATAAGACTGCGTACAGATCGAAAAAATATTTAGTTTCGATACTTTTTGCATAAAATCTAACTTCAAAATTAAATATTTTCATTTTACTTAAAAAATATTAATTATACAGAGGGAAAAAATTAAAAAGTTAATATTTGCTGAGTAAAATGAAGAAATCGAATTTTTCTATTAGAGTTTGGCTCCAACGCCCTTAACAGACCAGAAATATCAATGTCAATGAATTTATGAAGTTTGCTTTTTTCTTATTCATATTTTCAATTGATAGAAACTTGATTTAAATTCCTTTAAAGAGTCTTATCTAATAAAATTCTTAGATTTTGAAAGTGTTTTAAGTATTTCATATCAGAATTTTATCTAGTTTCATTTTATGTGATTATTTCTATGTATTTAATCGTTAGATCTAATTTTCATCGTTGAAAAACAAATATTATTAATTCAAGTTCTTTATGTGAAATTTTTATTTTTTTTCCTAACAAAATCCGAGACCTAAATGTGTGTACTTGGGCAAATTTTAAATATTTAAATCGGTAAGGTAAAATACTCAAATGAAAAAGGTAACAATAAAAAAGAAATGATTGTTGATTACTGATTGCCATTCAAGTGGCCCATTTCCGTTATCTCAATAAAACATCAAACATGCCGAGCTCAGTAGTTTATTGACACTCGATTAGCATTGAATACTTGTCAATAATGCGAAATGTTCTCAACAGTGTGTGGATAATTCTTGGTGATTCATTCCCGCCTTAGAGTGCGATCAAGATGGATGGAGAAATCAAACCGTCCGTGAGATTCTAATCAGCCTAAATGCTACTCGAGGTCTGCTCGAGAAACATGGACGTGGAACTGGTGGCTCGGACCTCCCTCTCTTCTCTCCACTTGGTGGACGAGAATTTCATTATCTCACCTAATAATCTTGACGACTGGACCTGGTCCAGTCTTAGAGTAAGTATTTTTATTTTATTTTAAAAGACGTCACGTGGAAATTCAAATTTTCGCGCCTTTTCGTCGAAATTTATTGGCGCGAATTTCAAATTTCTTCCTCCACAAGAAAAACTTGCTAGTACTTAAACGGTATTATTTAACAAAATAATAATAATTATTATTATTATTATGTTTACATTATATTTGGAATTTTCCAGAAATGTTAAATTCAAAGAATTTACAAAAAAAAATTTTCGTTTTAAAAAAAAGGAATTTTAGGAATTTTATTTGACCGAGGAAAAGGCTAGGGATTTCATTTAGAACCGGTAATTTTTTGTATTTTATTAGGGACGACTGAAAATTCCTGAAAAATAAAATTCCGGAAATTATAAAATTGTCGACAATATACAACTTCCGACACTTTAAAATTCCCGATATTAGAACATTTAGGACAGTTTATAAAATTCTAGAAAATTATTAATTACTTTAGTACCGTAGTTACAAATGTAATTAATTAGTTGCAAGTCTGCTTTACAAGACACTAAGACTCGGAAAATGTTTATCCGAAATTAGATTAAAATTATCTTTAAAATGTATTGTGAACCAGAAATGAAAGATATATTCAATATCTGATCGCGATATTTTTTTTCATTCTTTAAAATTCGATAAGTTATTGAACAGAGCATATTTTAAGTATAAATAAAAATTCGTTCGTTCACATTGAAGTTACAGTGTTTTCATTTGTTTTTGAATTTTCTTATTTTGTTAATAATTAACGAAAATAAGATAAATCATGTACGAGAATTTAAACAAATGGAAAAAATCCGGGAAAATTTGTAAATTATTTTCTTGATTTAATTTTTTATGCGGGAAATGAATTTTCCACTAAATGCATTCTATGATGATTTTATCATAAAGGGGACTTTTATATTTATAAGCAGGAAAAATGTGGGAATTGTACGGGAATTTCGTGGGCAAAATTTAGTAGACACCCTCGAAATTCATCCCTTAAAAATTAAGCCATTTTAAAACTAGGAGTTGAAGATTGAATACTTATTTTTAATTTTTTAATTTCCCAAACTTCAAATTCTACTCAGTGCTTCAAAATATTATAAAATACACAATATTTTTTTTTCAAATGGCACAAAATTTTTTGCAATTTGAAACAAAGTGACGAAAATTAAAAAACAAATTCCAACTCTGTAGATTGATTGTTTAGGTTGACAGAGATTTTACCGAAGTAGTTTCGCTCTTTCAAGACAAAGTCACTCGCATTAAAAAAACTACACGTGCAAAACTCTTATTTACCCAGTTATCGGATTCGTATCATGTGTTCGATAAGTGCATTGAAAAATTCTGGAGTTCTATCTACATTTTATTGGCTGTCATTCCTTTTAATCCAGTTTCCTTAAGAACGTCTTCGGTGGATCATCCCTTTTGAAATCCACTTACTCTCTCGTAAGATTTATATCTTAATCCCTGCTCCGGTGAAAAATGAAGACACAAATAATCCAATAAATAATTATTGAGGATAATAACAAGTTAACTTATTTACGAGTAAATCCAGGTAGAACATTTCCGTTTCTCGTTAAACTGCGTTAAACAAAATCCTCTTCGATATGGTTTAATAGATTTTTAACTTTCATTTATTTATAGAATAAATCAAATGTATAATAATAAATGAATTGGACTGTTATTCTTGCCGAGTCATAAGGTATTTGTTTTTGACTCTCGAGTGAAAATTCCGGCGAGCGGTCTAGGAGCCTCAGATTGTTTACTGTGATCTACACATCTGCGATTAATAAAACGGATACGTGGATTAGATGACTGGAATGATATTTTTTTTACAGATCTTTGTATTTATTAATATCTAATCTCGCTAATCAAAAATCAATTCCTAACATAATTAACGTTAATCTATCTGCAATCCCAATGGAAAGTTTATCAATTTCTTTCAACTAAGCATTAAGGGCGTTATGGATAAAGTTCAAACCTTAAAATTCTATTTCCTCGTTTTATTCAACTAATGTTATAATTAGATGTTTTTTCGCTCTATAGCGCTTTTCTTTTCTGAACTTGAAGTTTGTCTATAGAGCAAAAAAAAAAAATTTATTTTAATACTTTTTGCACAAAACGAGGAATTTGAAAACTATCCTGAAAATGTTAGATTTATATTTTTCGCAAAAATACTGAAATTATAGACTTTTTCACTCTGTATGTGTAATTCTGCTAAAAAATTAAGCACTCTATAGGGCGATTAAATATTTAATTATAATCTTTGTTGAGTAATACTAGGAAATCGACTTTTGAGATTAGAACTTGGGTCCAACGCCCTTAACATCAATTTTTGAACACTCAATGGAGGAAAATAAGATATTTTTTATTTTCTCGATTTCCTCTGAATTTGGTTCTGCAACGATTTTGTGGAATAGTGCCTGGAAATCGAATGTCCCGGACGGAAATATCTTCGAAGTTGGCAGGTCATAGCACGAAAAGGTCTATTATTAGAGAATCAAGGGGGTTGGGGGTTGGCAGAGATTAAAGATCAATATTACATGGCCTACGCCTGGACCACGTTCTCTTCTTTACTGACCTGTATCAAATCTGACTCACATGTAAACATTTGAACATGTGCTAACTGAAGTGAATGGTTTATTGTCACCGTGTGCGTGGATTAAAATAATTTGTACAGTGCAGTTTCGAGGAAAACTTAATCAGAGAGGCTAACGTTCTGAAACGTTCTTCTTGTAAGCGAAAACCTTTTCTTACATCTTCTACCACATATCCTCATCCTCATGGATTTCTGTTGTCGAAAAGAGGGAGAAAACTTTCAGCGACTGCGCGAATTGTACTGCAGTCTTCATTAATAGAGAGATCTCTGATTAAAAACTCAAAAATAAAAAGCGTATTACTTCTGAAGAGTTCCATTATTGTATGATAAATGTCAAATGACGTGAGACCTGCTCAGAAAAGATCCAGCTTGCCTTATTTCACTTTCATGTTCAAACTAAGGGTGAAAGGTTTCACGTATGGATTTGTATGGTACGACATAAGTCGATGATCTATTTTGAGAATTATAGCAAAGTTATTGAATATTCAGATCAGATTAATCTCCTTTTCTGATCAGAATTTCTCAACTGGATTCTACATGTAAATTTCTTGTGTGTATAGTTTCCGGTTAGCCCGTAATCCGAGTCGCATGATCACGTAAAGTGGAATGTCCTGTATTTTCTCTGTTTATTCTATGCGTTAGAGTCAAAAGTTGAAATTGATGTCAACAGTTTTACGACACGTGAAACTTTGTTTTATACTCGAATGAAATTAACAGAGAATATAATTTAAGTTCCTTAAAATTCCATGAAATCCCTTCAAGTTCCACTAATTCTTTTAACATTTCAGAGTAATTTTGAGATGTTTTAAAATTCTTCAAAATCTCTTAGAATTCTTTATTATCCTTGTAAATTCTTTATAATCCTTGTAAATCCTTGGAAGATGAAAAAATCCTTATCCCTAAGTTTCAGCGATGAGGATTCATTGTTTGTGATAAGGACGTTGGAGAAACTGAATTGCTAAAATGGTATTAGTGTTTAAATACCCAGATTATTTAATTTTATTTTTATTTTTTTACTGAAATTGATGGGACTGCATTTCGACCGCATATAACATTTTTGACGTCCCTCTTAATTTACATGAAGCACTTTCGATTCTAAATTTACTTCATGAGAGAATGTTTTCGCTAAAAGTTGCACCTGCGCACACTCCGCACGAATCTCAGGTTGTTAATATTAATGTTGCACGCTGTACTCGAGTAAGAGTAAGTGTGGATATATGTGGAATGAATTTGCAAGTGCGAGAGTGTGTTGGCATTGAATACCCAGCAGGAGTGATAGAAGTCTCTCGACCAACAGCTAGGGGTGAGCCTGGAGTCTCTCTCTCTCTCTGAGTAACTCGACTGTGAGTGTGAGATAATCGAAATTCGATGGACACTTTACAATTCGATTTTGTGAGCGCTATCCTCCAAGTCTGAAAAATTGACACCTGTTCCTCAAGAAATTTTCCTCAGCAAAACTAGTGAAAGCAGTGAAATTTATGCGAATTATTTACTATTTTTGACATATAAACAGGGTGTCTACTGTGTGGGAATTTAAGAAAATCCGGGGAAGTCCGGGAATTGCCCTTGACTTTATTTTTATGCAGAAAGTGGATTTCCGGTTTGAAAAAATTGACAATTATAACTTTTATTAAATCTCTTGAAATCTTTTGAATTGTTTTCAAATCCTTTGAAAAGGAACTTTAAAATCCTGTCAAGTCTTTAGTAATTCTTTAACATCACTTGAAATCTCTTCGAAATTTCTTTAAATTCTCTTTAAAATCCTTTAAATCATTTTGAATCGCTTAATTCGTTTGAAATTTCTTAAAATCACGTAAAATCTCTTGAAATCCTTTGAAATTTTTTTTTTAAATCATTTACAATCTCTTAAAATCCTTCAGATTTTTTTAAATCCCTTAAAATTTTTTTAAATCTTGAGAAAATCTTGAAACTGTTGATGATTCTATCGTAAGAGGGAAAAATGCGGAAATTAGACGAGAATTGATCGGGAAATTCGTGGGCAAAATTTAATAGACATTCTGATAAATCACCCTAAGATTTACTCCAGGGCTGTGAACGGTGCAAATTTTGAGAGTGAATTTGACATTTTAAAAAGCAATCTTTGTGCCAATTGTTTAAAGAAAGTGATTTATTGATAAAATAATTTATGGAAATCAACACTTGCCTGTTGACAAATTCCACAGGTGCATCCAACAATTCAGTGACAGCAGTTGTCAAAGACTAAAGTATGAACTTTTGTAATGAGGGTCCCCATTTGAGAGGTACTCTTTAATCTTTCATTTTCGTTTTCATATTTTTCTAATATTTTTATTTATAGTAAAAAGAATTTGTTAAGAATTTGAAATATTAAAAGGAATCTTACACGATTTTAAGAATTTTCGTCAATTTTAAAGAAATTAAATATATTTTATCCAGATTTTTTTCGAATGATTATTTGAAACTTGAATTTGATAATACTTTCAAAATCTAAGAATTTCATTAGATAAAAGTTTTTTAAGGAATCAAATTCAAGTTTCAGATAATCATTCGAAAAAAATCTTGATAATATAAGTATTTCATTCCTCAAATTCTGTTTAATTAAACAAAATTTCATAAAGTTTCATGTTATTTGAATATCCTAATGTATTTGTTATCGTTCGACCTAATTTTCTTCGTTAAACAAAAATATGATTAATTCAAGTTCTTGATGTGAAATTTACACTATCTTTTTCAAAAAAAAAAAAAAAAAAAAAAAAAAAAGAAAAAACTTGGAATTATCAGGAAATTTGTTTTCAGGATTTGAGTAGATACTCTGATTAAAAGCATGTAAAAAACTGTCACGTGTCCAATTCTTTTAAGCGCACTTACTCATTAACTAATAACTTGAATAGATTTTTAATACCAGACATATGTTTGTTTTGATTTCCTTTACGTTTGCCTGATGTGAAAAATCTATTAAAGTTGTTATTTTATGAGTAATTTCGCTTAAAATTTTAATGCACAACTTTCTATTTCAATAAAATGAATGTTTCATTAGCATCTTTTTGAAGAATTTATTTGAAAATTGATTGAAACCGAGTTGTTTATTCATTAAAAATCTCTACATTCATTTACCGTGTGATTAAATATTTGTCGCACGTACAAAATAATTCAAGAGATTTGTTTTTTTTTCATGGTCGGGCACCCGCACCGATAGTGAATAATTATACCTAGTGATACGAATTTACGAATAGCAAGGAATATCCTTAACTCATTAATTATTTTATCCTCACACTTAAATTGAGTATTCAGAATATATTTTCTATGTTTATATTTTACGTTTTTAAGTAACCTTTTTAAATGATGCATCTTTCACCTAAAAAAGAATGTCTGCTCTATTACTGGTTTATCTTCTTTGTGACCGATTTTAATTGGAAACCTTGAAAACATTCAAATTTTTCTAGATTTGAGTGAAAACTTTATAATCAAGTGAATAGAAAGGTTTATTGAACAGATGGTAGAAATTCTTTTCATAGTTCTCAATATCTCGATACATACTATATACTTTTGTGTGCAAACAAGTGTACTTATCCTTATTTTTCTTCTGAAAACAAGGAACTCAAGCTTTTGTTTGAAAAAAGCCTCAAGCAAGAAGATATCGCTTTTCCGATCATCCACTTTTTTCCCTTCCGTTTACACGATAAGTGACTGATATCAGAATGCATTTTAATCATCGGGTGTCCTATATGTATATCTTACTGAATAGTATACTTGTGCACCTTTATCGATTGCGGTAACAAACTTTGTGTACATCTTCGATAATAATGTTAACGGGCTTTCAATTTCAGAAAGAATTCAAGTACAAGAGCTTGGAGAAGCTCTATACAATATACCAGAGGAGGATCCAAAATGGGTATCTTTCGCTCTTTGTCCTCCTGCAATTGGTGCTTGGCGTTGCTCATTGCACGATATTAATTAGAATGGTATTCTCACAATCTTTTTTCTTTATTAATTTTTAATTTTAAAATTTCTAATGGTATTTTATATAATACATTAGGGTGGCCGAAAAAAACATCAACTTTTAAAAAGTTCAGGTGCTCTAGGATACTTCGGTTCCTAATGATTTTAAATACAGGATTTTAAATATTGGTCTCTGAATTCGTCTTGATTTCCTTTATAATCTAAGATAATTAATAAAACTTAATAATCTTAAACTATGAACAACAATATGGGATATACACAATATAAAAATTTGTATATTAAAGTCACATATTGCTTTTGACATTTTTTTTATTATTGAATGTAACTTAAACAGATGATATATATTAATTTTAAAAAAATTTCAAGGAATTTCTGGTAAAAGTCATGAATTAGAATAAATCTTTGTGCTCTGCGGTAAATATAAATATGTAACTTTTATTTGACCGGGAATTTGAAATCATCCTCCGAATCGCCACCCTGATTTATTAAAATGATGTTTTAAAATGCTGGAATTGTATTTAACATTTTATTTAATGGTGTTGGAGCCAAGTTCTAATTTAAAAATTCGATTTCTTCATTTTACTTAACAAATATTAAAATTCGAATTTTGAATTCTTTGTTTTTATGCAAAAAGTATCGAAATTAAATATTTTTTCGCTTTGTGGCGTGCGCACGCAGTCTTATGTTTGAAAAAAGACTAACGTTACAGAGCGCAATAGTATATTACATACCTAGGCCAGTAAAATAAGAAATGTCGCCGAGGTTGACAAAAATGTGAACTGAGGCTTTCTTTTTTACTTGCCAAGGTGTGTATACTATTTTTCTGCTCGACGACGCCAGAAAGCGGCAACTTCGTTTAGCGCAGCGGCCGGGAAGTTGACGCTTTCTGGCCGGAGGGCAGAAAAAATATTTATTTGCATATAATTTTCATTGAGTAAAATTGAGTAAAATGGAGAATGGAGTTTTAAGTTTAACACTTGGGTCCAACATCCTTAACATAATATTTTTTATTGTAATGTGTTGTAAAGTAAAAAAAATAAAATTAATAGTGTAATTCTACATGAAACAATCAGTAAAATGGCGTTTCTTATCTTTTTGTTTGTTTTAGGCTAGTATACAGAAATCTTTGCCGGATTTGGTAACCTACAGTTTGGTGGTGGCACTGCTGTGTCCAGTTATAGCACTATCCTTCAAAAGTAAACTGATTGCCAAGAACACATATCTTCCGGTCGTTCTGTCATGTGCAATTGTCGCCCTTCTCGTAATCGGCGATTTAGCCGTGCCCCTTTTCTACACTTTTACCTACGCTGATGATAGTCCGGCATTAAGGTAATTACTATAAGATGGTGCAACTTAAAATTGACTTGAATGCTAATCTGTCGAGGTCGCGTTAATTAAGCACACGTCTCTTTTTAAACGTGTTAAAATTTGTCATTCTTTCGTTAATTGCAATTATGTCTTCTGTAATTCACACATCGCATTAAAATACATTTCAATTGACGATTCTCTAAAAACTTGTAAAAAAATATTTCAGTTGTTTTTAAAAAAAATAATATCCTTTTATCCAAATGGAATTTTCAACTTAATTATTAGGGTGTCTAGCGGAATTTTTTGTATTTTATCGAAAAAACGACCTTTTTTTACTTTATCTTCTTCTTATTCCATTTCTACTTTATCAAATTAAAAAACAAAATTTTTTTTTATTCAAACTTTTTTCAAAACTCACAAAAATTGATCAGAGGAAAAAAAATTTAACCGGGAAAAAACCAGGAATTTCAAATTGTCTGATAGTAACCAGTCTAGTGAGACACCCTGATTATTTAAAAAGAGTTCGGTTCAATTATTTAACAATTATTCTGCTTTAAATAGTTCTCGAAGATTATTATGAAATTAATGTCTTTTAAAATATTTTTGCAATATTTTTTAGGCCAGCGTATGCAACTCATGCCCTTTTAGCCTGTTACGTCTTCCTACCTGTGACAGAAAATCTCCACGCTTTTATGTTGGGGATGACAACCACTTTTTCGTACTTGACAAGCTTGTACCTTATTACGTACAGAAACATGCCCGACGTGCGGAGCAGGGTAAGTCCTTTGTGGAATATATATTTTTTTTAATTAATATGAATATAAGTCTATAATTTAAAAATATTCTAAAAGGTTTTACGGGATTTTTACAACAATATAAAATAATTCAAAAGTTTTAAACGAGTGGATTCTAAAAGTTTCACGTGATTTCAGAGAATTCTGAACAATTTCAAATCAAAGGATTTAAAAAGATAGTATTTCAGTAATTACAAAAGATTTTAAATCTCTAATTCAAATATTTTTTAAGTATGTAAAATGAAAATATTGAATTTTGAAGTTAGATTTTGAATTCTTCGTTTTATGCAAAAAGTATCGAAATGAAATATTTTTTCGCTCTTTTTATGCAATTTTATATTTGAAAAAATATTAGTGCTACAGAGGGAAAAAATATTTATCTATAATTTTCGTTGAGTAAAATGGAAAATAGAATTTTGTGAATTTCACAGAATTTCCAAGTATGTAATTGTAATTTTAGAATATTTCTATAGGATTTAAAGAAATTTCAAGAAATAACCGAGAATTTATTCCTGAAATTTGAGTTCAATTTTGGTTCTCTATTTTCCCGATATGTGTGAAAATAATTGAATTAATGGAAAGAGAAGCTTCCAATTTGAAACCAAAGTGTGAAACCTATGATATAGCGCAGTTCATTGTTATATTGTTATAATGACAAGGGTTTTTGTGGTTATTGTGGTTTGACATTGGCTTTTGTGGTCGAGGTTTCTAGTTTCTAGTCTTTAGAGAAACTGCGTATGAACCACGAACTATAATCAAAGTGAATCATAGTGTACGATAGAACAAATGACGAAAATATAATTGCATGAACCACATCTAATTTCGAAATGACTTCTGCGGGAATTGTGAAGGCAAGAGTATTTTAGTAACACTGATTAAAACACAAAAGTGCTCAGAAATTCTAGCGATTTGCTGATGAATGTTATAAAGTTTATTTTATATAAATATTCTTTTGTAGAAAAACCAATATCAATATCTTATAATGATTATACCACTCAGTTTTATCAAATAATTAATTTTGAGATTCCTGTTATTGTGATTGGGAAATTTTTTATATATGGCAATAGAGATTAATAGAGATGTCTGAAATAGTAGAAATTTTATGTACATATCTCATCATTGATGATCGTGTAATCAATAATATCCACTTAAATTTCAGATGATTACAGACACGATATACTTTGCTACCGTAAATAGCCTAGGTTTATACTTCAGATTCATGAACGAGGTTGTCATCCGACGATCCTTCCTAGATCGAAGAAAATGCGTCGAATCTACTCTCAGACTTAACTACGAAAAAGATCAAGAAGTATGTCAAAAATTATAATTCTTCAGATACAAAATTTGAGAAAAATTGTTTTTCTCAGGAAAATTGTTTCAAAAGTGATTCATAATAGATTGCAAATAATTTTCCGATCCAAAAATAAATGAACATTTTACATCTTTAAACAAGCTCTTAAGTCTTATTGAATGTATTTTTTATTTTTCGCAGGAGCAACTTACTCGAAGTATTTTGCCACCCCACTTTGCAGCAAAGATAAAAAAAGACTTTCGAGATATTTTCAAATTTATCGAGCAGCACAAAAAACCACCTCCGAAGGGAAGGCAGCACAAGTAAGTTACTAATTAAATTTCAAAAAAGGAATTTTCATCACAACTTCATTTCTTTAATCCTTTTTGATCCAAATTCTAATTTCAAAATAATTTTTTGTCAGTGATCTCTACGTCGAAACGCACAACGATGTCAGTATTCTCTATGCTGACGTGGTTAATTTTTCTGGACTGACTGTGACTTTACCCGTAAAAAAATTGGTTGAGACACTAAATGATCTTTTTGGAAGTTTCGATGAGGCTTCAGAAAGGCATAATGTCCTCAGAATTAAATTTTTGGGCGATTGCTACTACTGTGTTAGTGGGGTGCCAACTCCGAATTCTCAGCATGCCAAAAGTTGTGTGGATCTTGGTGAGAATCTTCAATTCTTTAAACAATTTTGGAAACTTTCGGACTACGTTAATCTTGAAATCATTCTAGGTTTGGACATGATCAAAATCATCAAGGAAGTAAGGGCACGAGTGAAACGAGAAAGTGGAGTTGACGTGAATATGAGAATTGGAGTGCATTCTGGGAAGATAATATCAGGAATTCTAGGTGCCAATAAGTGGCAATATGATGTTTGGTCTCGTGATGTAGTAATTGCTAACAAAATGGAGCAAACAGGGAAACCTGGCAAAGTTCACGTCACCCAACAAACTCTTGATCTCCTTGACGCCAGTCAATATGACTGTGTCCCAGTTGAAAATCTGAACGACGAAACTCTCAAAAAATACGGAATCACCAAAAGTTATCTGATCACACCTTCGTTACCTGCTTCACCAGTGCCGCAGGTGCGTGACTTTCTTTTTTTTATATTCAGCAAAGTAATAAACATAAAATAAAAATCCTGTGGAAAGTATAGATTAGTACAAGTTTCTATAAAAAAAATAGGATGTCGACTTAACCGGAAATCGAGAAATGATCGGAAATTTGAAATCTTCCTCTGAATCGCCACCCTGAAAAATTTCCCACAAGCTTCTGATAGAATTTTTGTTGGTTTTGATTTCAATTAAATCATTTCTTATCCGAGTCGTTGACAGGCGAACCTTGTTCCAGAACAGCGAGAACCCCTTGACACTCTTGGCACCAGGTACTCCACCGCCTTCCAGCAAACATTATGTGAGATGGGTCAATGTCCGACCAAGCACGACGATTGGACCGTCTTCAAGAAGTACCAGAAGACTCACTTCGACTATGAACAATCACGCTGATGTATACGCAAGCAGCTTTCGACGTAGAACACATTTTATGGATTCTTGTCTCAAGGATTATCATCTCATGCTGAAGGCTGCTGATGCCGAAATGGAAAACGCCATCAAGCAGATGCCTCTTAGCAAATGGGAGTTAGTAGAATCAAGGAGTTGGACACTCGAATTTTGACAGAGTGTCTACTAACCGGAAAATCGAGAAATAATCGGAAAAGTCGAAACAGAAATCTTATTTAATGTTTTTCTTTTTAAAGTAATTTTGTCATTCAATTTTGTACCTAATTGTAAAATTTGGCCCCTTTATAAAGTAGGCTGGGTTGATCACTCAAAGTTTAAGTGTACAACAGATTTGATGATGTTTCAAGAAAATATAAAAGATTGTGCTTCTATTAAAAGATATAAAATTTGCAACAGGGAAACAATTGGGAATAAATCGACAATTTGGTGGGTGAAAATTAGTAGACACCCTGATTTGTGTGCAAACTGGATTTCTTCCTTAGAACTGGTACATTTTGTATGATTATATTATTTTTTAACAATGTGTATTTTTTTCAGACAATGGTGTAAATGGGAACATATCAACCCTCTCTTTTTGACATTTCCTGATAAGAGTTGGGAAATACCTTTTTGGAAAGAGCCTGATCCTCTCTTCAAATTTTATGTTGGTTGTGCAGCTCTTGTTTTGCTCTCTATGGGTCTCATATTCCTAGTACCCACTTTATCACTTTCACAGTGAGTGGAATACAAACTGATGTAAAAATGGTCCTTGATCACTCTATAATGAAAATCGTAATAATTGTTTATTGAATTTCAAATTGTAGCTGGCATTTGAGTACATCCCTGGGTTATACGGTAGTGATGCTTTTTTTGATAGCTTTATTACCTCTCACGTGGATGCATTTTGTCTGGAATAGATACAAAGATCCTCATGATGAACACGAAGGACATGTTCCCCAACCGAGGAATAAAATTCTACACTTTATGTACCAAACGAGCATCAAGGTTAGATCCAGTCTACGAAATCAATTTTGTAAATAGAAACTAGGTACCAGAATCTATATAATTTAAATAAATTTTCAGGTTGTTTGGAGTGCTTTATTAAGGACGATACTCTACTTAGTAATATCAATCATGCTCGCTGCTTGTGCCATGTTTGATTTATTGGTGAGTTTTCAAAATGTAGTTTCATTTACTAAGTTCGTATTTTTTTATTAGACAATTTTATTTCATTATTGCTTCCTTTATGAGGAAGCACAGTGTTTATAAAATGATTATAATTAAGATACACCATAAAGTGATTGTATGCAAACTTCTTGGTAGTGGTTTTATCATTTACAGTTTGAGTGCAAGAATTCGGATAGGCTCTCATCCAACAATGTGACTTCAGACATTGCAGAAGTCGGATCAGCAGATCTCGATTGCATGTCGACACCTTGGGTAAGATTTTATCAGAAATTTTTCATTTTATAGTTCAAGTCTTTTAATTATTTCTCTCTGAATTTCAGCAAATGACAGAAACTTGTTCATTAGCGATCCTCACAAGTTTTCTCTTCCTGCGAGTTCACTATGTTCTCAAGCTGCTAATAGGCGTTTCAATAGTCGCTTTTTACAGCTGGAACATCTGGTTTCATCGTTCGCTGATATTCAAAGTATGTTAAATATAATCTTCCCATTTAATTTTTATTTGACATATTTGAATTAATTTTAAAAAATGACTTTTTACAGTCTGGAGAGACCTGGAGCCCTCATCTGGAACCAGGGATAGCTCACTGCTTGAGTGTAGCCTTTTTGACCTTCTCTCTACACCTGATAGACCGTCAGGTAAGTTGAATCGACTTAAAGATCATGGACGCCCTTAAAAGGATACATTCTGAATTGGATTTTCATATTCAAGTTTTCTTCACTTTTTGATTTCTTCATCTCCATTAATTATAATGAATAGAGTTTATTCAATTTGATGCTGGTAACGCATCATTCCTCTGAGCTTCCATGATATAATAAGAGTGCAAAGATTTGCAAAGTTCGAATTATCGAGCGATCATTTTCGTTTCATAATCCGTTCAAGTTCACGTTCACGACGATTCATTCAGGCAGAGTACTTGAGCAGACTGGACTACCAATGGAAACGACAGCTGACCAAGGAGCAGGACGAGGCTTTTCATACCAGGAACGCAAACAAGTTACTGCTTCGAAACATCCTCCCAGAGCATGTTGGTTCGTATTTTCTTCAACAAGTTTTCAAAATACGAAAATTCACGAATCACCCAGGAAATTGACCTTGTGTTTTTTTTTTTTTTTTTTTTTGAAATGGTGTGGGAAGTGCACCTAAATTTTTAAAAATTCATGCAAGGATTTGAACCAAATTTCGAGATTTTTGTTTGATCCGCAAATAGCGAATCGAGACAATCCAATTTTCAAAATTCATTACCTATAACTACAAACTTCAAAAGGATTTCCCAGGTATTTTATGAGATTTTAAGAGGTTTCTGAAGATTTCAAGAGATTTCCAATGATTTTGAAGGATAACAAAGAGTACGGAAAATTCCCGGGAATTTGTTGGACAAAAAATTAGTAGACACCCTGTTTTGGAACCATTTTCAAATTATAATATAATTATAATTTGTTACAGCGGAATTTTATCTGAACATGAATCGAACAGAGGAAAACGAACTTTACCACGAGGCACATGAAAATGTAGCAGTGATGTTTGCGTCCCTCTCGGATTTGTCGATCGATGAGAGTAACATTTTGGTTGATTTGAATGAGATAATCTGTGAATTTGACAAACTTCTCTTCGAGCCGAATTTCCATTGCAGAGTCGAGAAAATTAAGATAGCTGGTAAGCTGTTTATTATTTTATAAAAAGGCAGAAAATATATCAGTGCACGTCGATCATCTCATTAAAATTTGCATTTTCATTAAATAATATAATTTTAATTAATTTTAAAATTTATAATGTAAGTGGGAAAAGGATTTAGTGCTCTTGTTTTATTATTAAACAGTGCACTAAAACCCTGTTTCTACTTACATTATAAATTTAAAAATATATTATTATTATTTACGATTTTCCCTTAAATATTGTTCTGAAGATTTATTTTAATATAATTGAATCTAGGTACCACCTATATGGCTGCTTGTGGACTGGAAGCATCCAGAAGAGATTCCATGCACAGTTCCGGAAGTGAATTTGATCCACAGGATGATGTGGTAAAAGTTATGGCTCAATTTGCAGTTCAGATGATGGCTGTTCTTGACAAAATGAATACGGAATTTTTTCCTACTACTAAGCCATACGTGTAAGAAATATAAAATTTTTTATTTTTTATTCTTTTGAGGGTGTTTGAGCCAATTTCCAATTTAAAAACTCGATTTCTTCATTTTACTTAAAAAATATAATATTAAATTTGGAATTTTTTCCCTCTGTAGAATTAATCAATTTTTAACTAGAATTATGTGCATAGAGCGAAAAATTTTGAAGTCAGCTTTTGAATTCTTCGTTTTATGCAAAAAGTATCGAAACTAAATATTTTTTCGCTCTGTACGCAGTCTTATATTTGAGAAAAGATTAGTGATACAGAGAGAAAAAATATTTAATTATAATTTTCGATGAGTAAAATGGAGAATGGAATTTTGAGCTTAATACTTGGATCCAACGCCCTTAAAACTGAGTTTTATATTGTTTTAACTTTGTCTACTATTTTTTTTTAATTACTTAATCAGGTTGAGAATTGGAATATCACACGGTGAAGTAACAGCGGGAGTTGTAGGAGCTCAGAAGCCTCTTTACGATATTTGGGGAGATGCTGTTAATATGGCATCTCGAATGGACACCACTGGCACTGCAGGAAAAATTCAGGTTTGTCAAGTCTTTCTGTAATATAAAAAGAAATGTTTTTTTCAATAAAAAATTTAAATTCTGATTTTCAGGTTACTAAAGAGACAGCAGCAGTTTTAGAACAAAGTGGAGTAAAGTGTCACCTTCGAGGCGAGACTTGGGTGAAACCAAAGGGTCTCGTGACTACTTATTTTGTCGGAATCGACAATGAGAGACATCTTCAACGGGTGGAACCCGTAGAAGAAACCAATTTATGACAAGACCGTTTACATCTGAATCTTGAAGAGCCACCAATTGGTCATTCACGCAGGAGAAGAAGAACTTGCAGGGACCAAAACGGAGCCAAGAAGAGACCAAAGACAATCGGAAAACCAAAGAAGGGTTAGAGAAAAATTAAAAAATTGTCAAGAAAATATAATAAGCGATTTGAATCGCTTCTCTCATAAATGTTTCAGGTTAAAGAAAATATTTTATTGGAAAGAAAAAATAGACTGGCTTGCAGCACTTGAAGTATGACTGCGGAATATTTTTCCGTGATATGAGTACAACACGTTTGGTCCAATCTAATTTCAAATGAGTATTTAGTAATCATGGGACGCAAACGTTAATCAAAATGGACAAGACTGAAAGTCGGCTCTAAATACGATTACAAAATGGAAATATTCAATTTGTAATTTAAAAATTGATCGATTGAAATTCATAAACGGACATTTATCGCAACGGAGAAATATAGTTGTATTATTCCAGAATCGTGTTGAAAAGTAAATTTTGAATAACAAGTTAATAACGATATAAAAGATTAACGATCTAAATTAAGAATACGTCTTGAGGATGTAGGTTTTTATCAATTGATTTGTTAATTTTTAATCTAGGTTATAGTAACTATTTATTCGTGTTTTGTTGTATAAGAATCTAATTTTATTAGAAGTTTTTTAATAATTCACTAACGATAAGTAATAATTTTGAAAAACGAGTCTGGTTTTACAACTCTACTTGGGATCGCGATATTAAAATACAATCTATAGTTATGGTAAAGGATAAATTCTCAAAATCACATCCAGTTATTCATAACATTCCAAAACCTGTTTTTATTTTATATTTATCCCGAGAAAAAGTATTTCTTTCCACGGACAGATAGAAGTATATAATAACTGTAAAAATGTCCCGTCCGTTTCTCTTATATAAACTCACATTTAATAGATTTCAGGCGTAATTAGAGCGTTTCATTGATCCATCAATATCTCGTTCAATTGCGGGCATGTATATTCGAAGAAAGTATAATGTTTCAAGACCTTTATTTTTGTACGAGGCGGAAAAGGAAATGTTTTATCCGCCTTTCCAATTAATTTGTAAATACCTCTGTACATATATTTTTTCAAATTGACAAGTGTGATTATTCCATATAATTAATAAAATATTTATTACAGCTTATGCTGACTAAGATCTTGAGTTCTTTTTAAATCTCTTAATTAAATCTTCGTCATTTCAATTACTTTAGGTTTAATTTAAGAATTAATGCAAAATTTTGAAAAATATTTTATTTTGCAAAATTTAAAAGAATTTAACAAGAATCGGATGTAATTTGACGAAATTTCAAATAAACAGGGTGGTCACATGTCAGGGAAGTCAGGTAAATGCGAGTGGTTGTCAGGCAAAATTGAAATTGACATTCATGATAACTATGTTACCATTTCAAGAGATTTTTAATTAAAATTAATCAATTTTTAACTAGAATCATGCGTACAGAGTGAGAAAAGATCTAATTCAAATATTTCTTTTAAGTAAAATGAAAATAATGAATTTTGAAGTTAGATTTTGAATTCTTCATTTTATGCGAAAAGTATCGAAATTAAATATTTTTTCGCTTTTTATGCAATCTTATATTTGAAAAAAGATTAGCGCTACAGAGCGAAAAAATATTTATCTATAATTTTCGTTGAGTAAAATGGAGAATGGAATTTTGAAGAAATATAATTAAAATTAATTCTCTAATGTGTAATTAATTCTTGAGAACGTTCCCAATAATAATCTTCTATTTTTCGTTCTTGAAATTTGTGTCGCCTTCAATGTTGAATCGTCAACCTACAACCTACAACTGGCACATGCGCAATGAGTATATTACGAGAGAGTCCTTGGTGTACGGCGCGAGCCTCGGTAAAAAATGACGACAGTAAAGTCCGGACCAGCCGACGGTCCACTAGGTGTCTTTAGTGTCTTCTGAATATTCTCATTGACTCCGTGATTTTTTAAAATCTCTAAATTTTTCGATAATTAAAGAACAATTTTTAAATAGGCATTATTCTCAACACACTTTGTCCCACATTAATTGTAAGAAGAAGATGTATTTTTCTTTGAGAGGAGAGTAATTCAGAGTACCAGGTTTGCGCAGTAATCGATCCATTAATCGTGAGCTTTCCTTCTCATTTTTGTGAAAAACACGCCTCTGAAAAGGAAAGAAGGAAAATTGTTTTTCCTCTTCTGGAAAACTGGTTGGTTAATTTAAGCGAATCCGCAAACAAAAGATAAGGAATTTAAAAAACATTGCAGAAAGAAGAGGAAATTAACAAGAACCCAAGGCATAATTTTAAATCAATCATTTGAAATTGAAATAATAAATAAAAGGGAAAGCTTCTTAAATTAAAATTGAGAACTGTGAAAATTGAGACTTGAGATTTGACGTTTAATATTCCACGTGACTGATAACTGACAGATGCTGTCAGAGCAAAAGTATGATCTTATTCGTGTGAGGTTTTAAAAAAAAGTAAAAATAAAATCAAGTTGGAGGATTTAAGAAGACGGAAAGTACAAGGAGGTATATTTTAAGACCGTAATTAGGAAAGAAGATTGAAGGGTACTATTTTTGAGTTGAGTATTGCGTGTTATTGTTGTGCAAGGAATCGTTGACAGAAGGCCTTTAGAATGGAGTTCAAGTTCAACGTGAATAAACTCTTGCCTCGGAAGATCAACAAAATTACACACACCCTTATTCCGGAAGATTTCAGAGGCGACCGACGAGAATTTAAGTAAGTGATAGACTTTATGTACATTTTTTCTTTAATTCACACTTTATTTCTTATATTAATATAAATTTTTCCAATAAAAATGTATACTGAATTAGAGTATAAGGGATCTAGAGAATTTTTGTAAAATATTTTATTTGTATACGCAAAAGGCAAAAATGAACTGAAAACTATCACTTTCGTTTTTTGACTTTCAATTTTAAAAGGGAAGAAATGTGAAGTCAAACTACTTTCACTCTCTTGACCTCAATTCATCAATCAGATGAGTTCTTTCATTCGATTTTAATATACAATCATTGAATTTCTCTATTTTATATAATTTTGGAACCACATACATATATAGAAATATGTAACAAAAATTTGGGATTATTTTATTTTCTGATTTTATTCGCCTCAGTAATGTCTGCACCAAATGCACTCGAAGGTCAAACCTTCCATTGTAATAAATGTTTTACTTTCACCGTTCAATGACAAATTTTCAACTTCGGTTCATTGCAAACCTTTTCCAAGATTCCACGAGGAACGAAAAAATCTTTTCTGTATGTATTTTCAAATTTGAATTTAGAATTTAAAGTTTGTACAGTAAAATTCATGTATGCCTTCTCCCCCAAACATGTCAACTCAACCCTGGTTTCCATAAGATTCAAATGGAAACCAGGGTTGGGTTGACACGCCCACGAAGGAAGGCATACATGAATCATACTGTACAAATTGTGTATGTACACATATACATATAACGTGTTTTGTTCAACACACTTGTTGTGTATAAATACAAATTCTTGAGCGATTTTGATGGAATTTGATTATCTAACAAACACTGTTGGTAAATAATTCTTTATTTAGAAAAATACTATTAGAACTTAATTGTCTGTTTTGCTTTACAATTACACTATACTGTCCGAAATTGCAGCTAATAAAAAACCTCAAATTTCGATAGTTTCAAAAATGTTAATAACTCCGAAAATAGTTATTATTTTTAAAAGCCCTTGTTGGTCTTATTTTAAAGATAAATTTTCATAGATATTTTAATAGATTGTACTACATTTGACTAAAATATTGTATATTTTAATTAAATATTATTTATTATATTATTTCAATTAAATATTATAAAAGATAGAGAAAGTATATAATATAGAAAATCAAAGACGAAATATGTTCAAAACTTATCTCGTAAGGCCGAACTTTGCTTGAATCTTTTCTATATAAAAATTCTTAGTGTGGGCGGGCAAGCAGATCTGGTGAGCATGAATATAGTAGAATGGATTGGATTCAATCGTCATATCAGAAAGCATTGACGATTCTTCAGAAAATAATTCTGGAGCTTGTAAATGTCAAATGGATTCCTCTAATCTTAACATTTTCCATCATTGCAGAAAAGTTCAATTAAGTTGACTTTGATTGATCGATTTCATTCTTAATCCGGAAATTAGAGTAAAATATCTGACCTTCCTTTTTACCGTAAATGCGTAAATCATTCGCGATGAATTTTACCTTGGATCATATAATAGCATCACTGTAAAGTAAAAAAATCACACATTTCCTTTATGAATTCAACTTTGCTTCAGATTTGTAGTGAACGCAGTAATTGCTAGAGAGGCATAAAGAAATTTTCTCGTTTGTTTTTACGTGCATTATATGAAAGTCGAGAATTCTTCGACAGTCAGTTGCAGAAGTTCAGGACAGCGTAAAAGTGAATTTATCACAACTATAGTTATTACATCTGTATTTTACGAAATTATTATTATTATCACTTATTATTATCATTATCACTCATCATTATCAAAAGTTTTTTATTTTTATTGTCGATTTTTTAATATTTTAAAAGTCTGCAATTTATTAATTAGAAAGATTACATATTCCAGTCTGGTAATTATTATTCCTTATTCTGTTGTGGAGACATATTTGCTGATCTCTTATCGCGATCGGTCATTAATGATAACAAATGGAAGATAACTGCCAAAGTATATACTTTTATAACAAATTCTTACCTTTCTCAAAAGATAAAAATGCATGTCAATTTATTTCAAAACAAATTTATTTCTTTGGAAAAAATTCTGAGGAAATGTAATTTTAAGAACTTGAATTTCAAAATAAATAGAAGTTAAGGAATATATTTATAAAGGATGTGTAATGCGTATGAGAATGTACTCATTACGCTTGAGAAAACGTGGTAAAGAGTGAAACTTTTTGATCAAGCATGCGTAACCAAACTACCTCAGAAGGATATCCTCAATCGGAAATCGACTGACACAAAAAAAGAATTGATCACGAGAAGATAACTGAATAATCATGATCTAGATTTTCGTAGATGTGTTTGTAAAATATCTACTGTAATGTAAATAATCTATAATGTACTGGAAATTTACTACTAAACTTTGTCACTCTAATAATCAAAACAAAATCTTTATTTTACTTTTTATTAAACAGACGGATTAAATTCTCTTTATTAAATTTTTGTTTTAATGTTATTGTTTTTTATTTTCGTTTTATTTCCTTATAGAAGTGAGTTGTATATGTTATGCGCGATAGTGTGACTAGTCACGTCTCTTTTTTAAAAAAAAAACCTGAGTCATCAGGATATTAAGAAATTGTCTAAGAGAAAACAGAGAGTTAAATTGAACCGTCATTTTTCGATTACCGAAGCGTTGGTAATGGCTTGTCATTACAGGATTGATCTACTGAACTGGAAAGTCACCGATATAGCTTTAAACATTTTTCACACACGCGATGTGAAAGAAACTGCTTAAATATAGTTCTAGAAACCTATATTTCATGTAGTAAATTGAAGATGATGAGATACAGAAATTGCGGATATAGAAAAAGAGAGAGAAAGGTGAAAACTAATCTGGTTAAAACTATTCTTGATTCAGCTTCGACTTTTAATTGATTCTATTCATTTGTATTCAAAAAATTAATCTGTATTATTATATGTATATTCCTCCACTCTCTTTATGGTACATATTATCTCATCAAATTAGAATTGAAGATTCCAATTTTAGATTATTTTTCTCTGATTTTTTCTAATTTCCTATAATTTAAATTTATTAATAGACAGTGTCTGTACAATCAAGCGCGATTAATTTGTTTTTTCACTCCTTTTGCTTAATATCTCTAAAATCTCAATAAATTTCGTTCGATGATATGGTAATATCACTTTTTTAACAGAGGAAATCCGAGTTAGAAAATCGAATCAGAAATTCTATTTAAATTTTAAAAAAGTGCTATTATATAAAGTGCTATTATAACAGTATTTGATGATTATAATCATACTGTAAAAGAAAAATGAATAAAAACGTCGATGATAAATAGTTGTTGGAACGTGAAGATTCAAACGTAATTCTGAACGTAATTGTAAATTGCAACCAGTGATGTATGAAAATATTTAAATAAAATAATTTAAAATTCAGGTAAATAACAGAATTCCATAAATTCTCCCATGAAAGTTTAAAAGTCGCAACATTTCTCAATCACGCTTTGTTTCTTCTGATTTTCGTAACGGATTTGAGTCGTTAATTAACTCTCTGTTTCCTTTACCGTTATTTCAGTTTCGTTTTGCTCCAGAGAACGAAATTTATTTCTTATGAAATTATCCAAAATTTCAGAAAAGTCAAAAGGTAGAGGAAAAATGATAATCTCATTAATTCTGATATTTAGATAACTTGAATTTATATTCTAAAATATTGGAAAAGTTTGTTTGATAAATAAACTTTTAATTTTTATTCTAATTTAAACTTATTTAATTTAATATTAAATTGGAAAAAGTTTTCGCATAATATTTGTATTTGATGATGTAATTTCTAGTCTAAAAATGTTCCCTTTCTGCTTTGGCGTCCCAGATAAAATCTACTTTTTCGCAGATTAGCTAGGAAGCCTGTCGGAAATTGCGTGACAGAAAAGAGCGAGGATATCGTTTCTTTTTTTTTTCTTGGGGGGTAAGAACGGTAGACGAAATGAATTCTCGTTTATGATGGTGATAAAAAAATAAAGTAGTGGTAGCAATAATAATTGATTGAGGTTAATTAGAGTCTGTGGGTGAGTCTTGAAAATTTCTAGTTTATTATCATTCATTCTTCATGCCAGATGCAAATTTTGCAATTATCCTGCCGATTCACGAATTTTCAATGACGAAATTCTTATCCAAATTAAACACTATTTACGGTTATATATAATCGAAAAAAAACTCAATATTATTTAGTAGAGTTTTTAATAAGAAATTTAACTAATCATTACATTTATTTTTATTTTTCAGCGAATGTCAGAGGCACCTGAGCAAAATATTGGATGATATGGGCGAAGCATCTGCTAAAGCCCAAGGACTTAACAAGGCAATCACAAGTTCAACTAAACTAAGGAATTCAGATCAAACAGTTTATTTACTGGTGGACAAAGATGGCAACAAGTAGTGTATTTTATTTATTTTTTTATTTTTTTTAATTTATTTTTTTTTAATAATCTTTTCCCAATACCTTATTTAATTAAAATTCTATGAAATCCTTGAAAATTCCACAAAATCTTCAAAAAATCATGAAAACCTCTTGAATTTTCTTAAAACTTCAAGGCAAACTGTAAAATCCCTTCCAAATGACTAAAAACAACTTGAAACCCCATAAAATTTTACAAAATCCCTTAAAAATCTTGAAAATTTCTTAAAATTTTTGAAAACCTATGATTTAAAATGTAATTTCTTAAAATTCCAGGAAAATATTTTTAAAAAACCAGTTTCTTTATTGTTCCTTAAAATGGGACATATTTTTTTCCCTTCGAAATTGTTAAAAATCTTTTAGAATATGGTGAAATTCATGGAATTGGAAATATTTTTCATCAGATAGACATAAAGGATTGGTACTTTATTGCTATTAATTAATAATTAATAATTTTGTTAAAAATTCACTACTTTAAATATACATACATACGTTTGAAAGATTAATTCTGCAAGTCTGCCATTGATACCAAGATTGTAATAAAGTCTCCGGATTTATTTTAGGTTTTAAGAGTTTAACATCCTTAAAGGAAAAATAATTTTGATTTTGGAAAAAAAGAGAAAATATAGTGAAATTGACTATAGAAAACGAGGCGGGGGCTAAATAACACAAGTTGAGTGGATCGATGTGGAAATGTCTGCGGCAGTCTAGACTGCAGAGTTATGAACATGTAAAACATGTTTAATATTTGCAGATTATCAAGTGACTTTTATACCCATTCTTTACTTTACCCCTATCTCGAAATTAAGGCATGATATTAAAGTCATACATCTTATAAAGCATTTCGCGCTTCTAATTATATTCTGCTGTTCTTTCTACTAATTGTTTCAAGTAATTAAAAAAAAATAATATAATTGTCAAAATATTCATAAATTGTTCATCATGATAATGAATTTTTTGCCGCAAAATGGCTGTAAACGTCTGATGAAGTTTCCGAAGAATTCGGGTCTCCAAAGTACCTAGTAGACATTTATGACCCTTTTGTATCACATCGAGGGGTTGAAGACAGGCTCAAAGAATAAAAAGCAAAAATGTAGTTCACTACTTCTGAAAAATAATGTACAAGCAAAATAAATTAGATTCACTGTATATAATATAAAATGGACCTGGGCCAATTTAAAGATTACTAAGGATTCAAGGGAATATAAAAATTGAGTTGTAAGCAGGCTTTCACCTTTTTCATCTAAAAATGCACGTTTAACAATTCTAAACTATAGTAATTACAGCATTCCTTCTAGAATTTCTGAAACACTACCCTCTTATTAAATTTATATGTTCACAGTCACTCAAATTGGGATTCACAACTACCAATTTGAATTTAAAATTACCCATTTAAATATACCCTTGCTTTCTCCCTGACTAACACGATATTTGCCCTTGTATAATTTACTTGAATAATCAATATGTAATTTGTGATTAACGATCTGGATTGTGGCTAATTCACAGAGGTTTGGGGAGCGTGGTAGGATTACTGAAAGTCGGATCGAAGAATCTCTTCATGTTCGATGAAAATGGTGTCCATTATCAATTGCAGCCACGATGCATTCTGGACTTTTACATTCATGAATCCCGACAACGAATGGGGTTGGGAAATCTTCTTTATCAACATATGCTCACCGTAAGTTAACGATTATTGCCTTTTTATACACACCACGTGTTTTATATACATATTATAGAAGGAAAATTATAGATACTTGAAGTGTGTCATCGGACATTAGAATGAGCTAACGGGGTGAAGGTTTCCTTCATAAGGAGGGTAATTTATGACTATAAACATCGGATAAAGTTTCTCATTTCATATCCAATTATAAACTTTTAGTGAATTCTTTATATCCTCTCTAAAAAAAGTAGTGTAACGAAATGTCTCGAAAATCTCGCATACATTGTTACAATTGCATACGATTGTTACGATAAACTTAGAAATCCCTTAAAATTCGTTAAAATCATTTAAAATTCTTAGAAACTTCTTGAAATTCGTTAAAATTCGTGAAAATATCTAAAAGTTCTTAGAAATCCTCAAAAAATTGTATGAAGTACATGAAAGTACATATTATTTATAAAAATTAAGAGATTTTATCCTCTCACAGTAGATTTAATTTATACCGTCAAGATAAACATTTTAATGAACAAAGAAGAGTTTGAGTGCATATATCTTCTTTCACGAGAAAGTCCAAGAGCTTTACTTTTATTGTGTAAGAAAAGAGCAGTTCGCGTGCTAAACAAAATCCCGTTGTTGGCGTCTTTCACTCTAAGAAAGATTAATGTTGCTTGCTTCACATTACTAACTTCGAATTTATTTCATTCTCAACAAAAGTTATTTTGGAAAATATAAAAATGTGACTTTACTCTTCCAGTTTAAAAAGTTCGAGCCACGGAAATTTTCCAAATCCCATGCTCTCATTGAAATTTAGGTCACTGTAATTTGAAGATGAGAAAGAGACTTAAATTAGTCTATTGTAGCTTTTTCTTATCAAGTAAACATGTCTTTCTTCTATTTTCTTTGGCTCCCATATAGTGTTAGTTCTACTTTCCACAGTCCTCGATCATTGATCAACAAAGGATCTTAATAACAGCGTGACAAAAGCTCATTATGCATGAGTGAAGTGGGTGTTACGCTCGAAGGTAACACAGCAAGGTGACTGAACTCAAACATTTTATTTCGTTTGGGTTTTATTTCGCTTCATGCAATTTATTTCACCTACACTCCAAGGTATCTTGAATTCTATCATAGAATTCGTAAAAGGCTACAATTAATCTGCAATCCCGGAGAAAAAAAATGATCACTTCCTAAGTATTTTATTATAGTAATTTATAGAATTTTCAGACGGAATAAAGAAGTCATTATAAAACTGAGATTAAGTTCAAAAGTAGGAACTACGTTTTATAGAGTTTTTCTTTTTTTCAGGAGGAAAATCAGAGACCAATCAAGTTGGCAATCGATCGACCATCGGACAAGTTCCTCGCTTTTTTGCACAAGTATTATGGATTATCCGGAATAATACCGCAGAACAATAAATTTGTCGTGTTCGAAGGATTCTTCGACGATGGTATATTTTTATATTTATATACACCAGTTATTAAATTATTGACATTTTTAAAGTGAAATTAGCATTGGGAATGTTTGCCAAGGCTTGAGTTACAATCATAGAATGAAGAATATATGTAATAATAATTGGGATCTTAAGTTGCATAGTTGAAATTTAAAAATCATATTAAAGTTGATCACAAACGATTATAATTAAATTAAAAAGAAATTGTTGAAAATCTGAGAAGCTTCATTAGCTTATATCATTATATAATCTTTTTTTAAAATTAGATCGTTAAAAGAAAACTTTCTGACACGCTAAAGTCAAGACTCATGATTTTATAGTGTTCTTACAATCTTTCAAGTTTTATCAGAGTTCTGACACTTCGTAAATTTAAAACTAATCAAACCTTCCCTTACGGAACGAAATTTAATCTAAAACTTCCTTTGCGTCTCGTATTCAATCTGTAAAATTAAATTATAATAGAGTTTTTAAAAAGATTGAACTTTAATAATTTAAGGATACTTTAAAAGATTATAATCATTAAAGAAGTTTTTTCGAGATTAAAATTTTATGAATTTCATGATGAACTCACAAAAGACAAATATTTATTTTAACGATTTTTCTTCTCACACAACTTATTTCTGATAAGAAAGGCAATTTAACTTCCATTTAGTTTGCCCTAAAAAAAGTTTTGTTTGAAATTTTCACAGCTGCGATTTGTTTTTTATAATTGTATATATAAAAGTTTATTTAACCGCAAATTTGCGGATAAAGCTCCATCCACTATTTCTCAAAAAGTCAAAAACTCAAAAACAATTCTACAACTGAAAACAGTAAATAAGAAACTATCTACTTTATTACAGTTTCCATTTACCTAAAACAATCTAGACGATTAATTCCGAAAGTGCTCCAAGATTAATTAACATTATCAACTTGCTTTACTTGCTTGAATCATTTAAGACATGCCAAGATTCATCGAAGGTCAATCAATCTCACTTTGTAGTTTGTAATCGGTCTGGCTGACGTTACTTGTCCTAAATTGGTAATTTCAGGGCAAGTTTAAAATAGTGGTCAATGCTATCCATAGTTGATTTATGAGTATGTCACATGCAACTTCTTTGGTGACATAATAAGACTAACAAATGAAATATTTTTAAAAACATTTTACGGGAATATTGAATTTTAAGTCATAGTTTAGACAATATAATTGAAATACTATAAAAATGAACCAAGGATATATATTATATGTGCATTATATATATATTCCTTCATTAAATCTTTTAAATCTTTTAAAATTTCCTTAAATTCCATAAAATCTCTTTTAAATTTTTAGAAATATCTGAAATTTCTTTAAAATCTTTTGAAATATTCTTAAAAATATTTTTGGGTGAGAATTTTCTTTAAAATTTCTAAGTATTTCATATATTTTTGTTTCAGAGGAACAGGAAGTTAAGAATAACAGATACAGTCAGTCAGCAGCATCAGATAGCAGAACTCCTAGTTTCAGCAGCAGTCAAAATGGAAGAAGGTTTGCAATTTTAATTTTAAAATCTAGATTTACGAATTCAAAAATTATTCAACACCTAATTTGTATCTGATTATCAATATCTATTTCAGTCTCAATGGAGAATCAGCATCAGCCCTACCACGCAGTGCTTATGGACGATATGCTGCTGCACGTCCACCTTGTTCTATGGCAACAGTAAGAGAATCAATTTACAAAAATTAATATGTATTACAACGAGGTATTGATCACTCTAGAAATCTGGTAGCTCATGAATTATTTTAAAATCTTTTAACATCATAAAACTAATCAAAACCTCTTCAAATCTTTTTGAATCTCTTAAAACACTTCGAAATTCTTTATAATTACTTACAATGATACTTACAAGTGTTTGAAACTTTTTAAAATTACCTAGGGTGTTTACTGTGCGGAAATTTAAGGAGATCCGGGAGTTGAAAAAAATCCGGAAATTGTCCATGATTTTATTTTTGATGCGGGAAGTGAAAGTTATTTTCGGTTTGAAAAAACTTTCCCGGGTAATCAATCGAAATATTTTTATTTGACACTTGCAACTTTAAAAAATTTTAATTATACCTCGAAATGTTTTAAAATCTTGAAACCTGGTCTACACTCAAAATTCGAGTGAACAACTCCTTGTATTTACAAGTAGAAATAATATTTATAAAATGATAATTCTCTGTTATGTTTTTAATATTACAAAAAGCTTTAGAAAGTCATTTACTTTTAACAATTAATGCAAAAGTGGGTCTTGTGTTGTAATAAGTAGTTGGACAACTAATAATAGATTAACGCTTTTTTTTTAGATAATTCATAACACTGCAGTGCTTGGCCAACCAGCCGAGCGAACAGGGTGAGTTACATTGACGTTAACAACCATTATTCGTCAACCCTTTAACCATTTTTAATTTCTTTTCGTCGTCATCCAAATTTTATAAATTGCAATTATACAAAAGCTTGTTACCTTTTATAAAAAAAGCAATAATCTTTTTATAAATTTTATGTCACTAATGATTTATTGTTTGCATTTAAATTTTGCTTGTCATTCGAAATCAGTGAAACATTTTCTCATCAGATTGGAATAATGATATTCACCTGTGATTCATAAAATGCACCTGATAGATTAGTTACAAATTTTGTTGAGAATGTTTATGGGTATATTTGTGTCTTTTTGATTTTGTATATATTTTATTTTGAATTGAATACAACTTTTTTTAAATATCTGACTTATAATCAAACCTGACGAAATTTGTACTACTTGTTTTTATTATTAATATTAGAAAATTGGAAATGTATGTAAGAAAATAATCAACCTCGATTGGATTCAAGTAAAATTATCTTGTGCTTATTTTCACAAAATGCTTTTATACCTATATTGATTGTATATAATGCTTTTCCCAGATTCCAGAGAAAGGTTTTAATGTAGATTGTAGATTGTATGCCTCACATGTAAAATTATTTATTTATTTATTTTTCACGACTGTACTTTGTGATTTGTAATAATATCTTTTGGTGGTAATTTATTAAATTTTATTTTCAATTTATTCATCCAGCCATTTTTATTTGTACTCCTCACTTTTATATTTGGTTCCAAACCTTTTATCAATCGCTTGATGTTTTCTAAGGAAAAATAAAACCGAGAGATTTTATCTTTCGTGACAATTGCTCCTAGGCCAATTTTCAGCGAGCTTTCTACTCCGGGACCAAAATTGCAGCGACCACGTTCTCTGAGTATTTATTCCGAGGATGAGCAAAAATGTCGAGGAAATGAATTTTCGACAGTTCCAACTCCTGCGATACCAGATGATCAACCAATTCCTTCAATTCCACCAACTCCAATCGTTTCAGAAGCTCCACCAGTTCCGGTAGAACCGTCGATTCCAGAACCGGAAGAAAAAAAAGTTCCGCCAACTCCGGAACCAGAAATTGTCGAAAAATCTCGGGACAATAGCAGCATAAAATCTTCACCTACTTGTTCACAAGAGGTTGCAGGAACCACTTCGTCTGGTCATCTCGATCTTAAATTTTATCACTCGCCTTTGTGGTAAATTTGCTTTAATTCGTCTTAAAAATAAAAAAACTAAAATCGTCAAGCTGATTGTAACTGTCCAGAATCAAATCTGTGTCAATTCTGCAGTTTTAGACAACTGATATGTATATGTAAGTTTTTTTAAAGATCAAGAGTTACAGAAAACTCTGTTTGAAGCGTCTAACTGCCTTGGAGATTTTCTTAAATTTTCTGACGTTCTCTTCAGGGCGTTTGACCCAAGTGTTAAGCTCAAAATTCCATTCTCCATTTTACTCAACGAAAATTATAAATTAATATTTTTTCGCTCTGTAGCGCTAATCTTTTCTCAAATATAAGACTGTATACAGAGCGAAAAAATATTTAATTTCGATACTTTTTGCATAAAACGAAGAATTCAAAATCTAACTTCAAAATTGAATATTTTCATTTTACTTAAAAAAATATTTGAATTAGATATTTTGTCGCTCTGTACGCATAATTCTAGTTAAAAATTAATTAATTCTACAGAGGGAAAAAATTCCAAATTTAATATCCGTTGAGTAAAATAAAGAAATTGAATTTTTACATTAAAACTTGGCTCCAACACACTTAAATCGTTCACTGGTATTAATGCGGCTTGTAGTCTAAGTCATTAGACTTCATCTGTAGTATTTATTTATAGTACTTGTCAACGAAAATAGTAATTACATTTATAGACATTTTCCAAGTTTGGATACTTTTTTAATTAGATGGAGAAAGAGCATTTGTTTTCTTAAATTGACTGTTATTTTAGAAAACGTATTATTAATAGAACTTATTTGTATTTTTATTTTCTTTACTTCCTAAGGATATACAAAATTAATAATTATTTATTTTAATTTTCTGTGGACTCTACACAATATGTACTCTACAAATTGTTTGGGATAATTTTTAGGGGCACAATAATAATAATGGAAAGCACAAAGCATTTTTTTTAGTTGTAAATTGAATTTGATACCTAGTATTTATTCTCTTTAATGTCACCGGACTATTAAGAAGGAAAGAACGATTTATTTCTTTCATTTTAAAATAGACGCTAATAATGAATGTAATAAATTTCGATTTTATTCTTTATATTTTAGATTTGTTTAAGAAGTAGAAAATTGAGGGGTATATATGCAAACGCGACAAAAACCTCACAAAGAATAATTATTCTTAGTGAGGTATTTAAAATTGAAGTTCTTAATAGATAGCTGCTCATAAATGATCGACGAGTATAGAATTTGAAATTAATTATAGTAAAAAATAATCATGCGGAAAAAATTGTTGTTCTCGCTTTTTAGATTAAATTCAATTTCTTTTGGCCTGAAGCATTTGTCACCTCCTTTGTTATTAAAATCATTTGTAATAATTTAAGTTGTACATTCGACAAACATTGTATAATCTACGTTTCTTAATCTCTTAAAATCTTTTGATCATCTTAAAATCTTTTGAAATCCCTTAATATCTTTTAAATACGATTCCTGATTTGATTTTCTAGTCCGGTTTTATTTAAATTCCCGGTTTTTCCGATTAGTATAGACACTAGAATTGTTTTATTACTAAAAAAATTTATAACATATTTATTTGTATATAGTGATTTTTTAATTATTGTTAAACTTTTAGATATCAGAATGTTATTTTATTGTTGAATAAGTGTTTCTAATTTATTTTAGTATGTATATCTCTCATCAATGGTTATAATTTAAGTGAATTAGAATCTGAATTTTCACTCTCGTTTATAAAAAGATTTATCCATGTAACGGGTACTCTGATTTTACACACTATTTTGTTTCTTATTAATAAAAGCTGTGTAAAAGTTGTGAAGAAATGAAATTTCTTTCAATACCAATGTTCTTAATTTTTTAAGAGAACTTAAATTAATTTAACAAATATATATAAAACAAATTAATATAACAAATAATCTTTATTATTTGTATAATTTATAAAGCTATTTACACTGACTGACGATTTTTTGTTCTGCAATCTCACACAAAGCGTTACAGACAGGCACGTACCCAGGGGGGGGGGGGGCTGGTCCCTCCTAAAATTTCAGAAAGTTCAGTTTTTTGTAAATTTTTACGTATGATATTCTGATGATGATATTACTTTTGAATCTGTGCCTCCCCACCCGAAACAAAATCCTGGGTACGGGCTTGATTACAGATGTTGATGTAAACAAATGCTTTGCGTTTTACATTCACACACGGTGGATTTTACAACTACAACGTTCAACATTTAATTTTCCTTTAGCCAAGTAGTAAATTCAGTCCATATTCCTAATACGTTAATGAAGGAAGAATTAACGCCTATTGAAAGTATAATTAAATTTTTTAATCGTATAAAACACAACTTCTTAACAAGACATTCTTATCAATATAAATATTATAAATCTTTCGTTAAGTTACATAAACTAATTTATGGCATTTGTATAACTTCTCAGTTACTTTCTTTCTGTACATTTGGTGTTTAGTTGCCATTTCGTTAAAGAAAAATATTTTCTCTATAATTGTCGATTTTAAATAGAACTCTTGTATTCCTTGGAAATTAACGAACTGAAGTGCCTAAGCTTTCTGCTAATTTTTTAAATTCATTTTTCGAAATATTAACAAAAAATAAAGTGCGTCTGATTTGATCTGAATGAACTTACCCAGCCTTCTTATAATTATTAGGTACACTTAGTTTTGTATACAATTAAACTGTGCACTATTTACATAACAAATTAATTAGTGCATCCAGAGACAGGCAGTGCAATTTGAAATTTGAAGTTCAAAAAACACATTAACACACTCATTTGTCAGCTTATTCAATCTTCGATTATAATAAAAAATATATATATATTTTAGACCTTTTCTATCTTTCTTTTTTTAGCCCTGCCTGCATTAAGAAACAAAATTATTGTACTATGCAATGTCAAATAAGTTGTACGAATGACGATTCTTACACCGATGATATTTATACACACTACATATCTGCAACAATTACAGAATTCAGGATGGCTGTAGTTACGGTAAGGGCCAAGGCAAACCGGAAAAATCCACAGGACCCCCTAAGCCAGCATCAGCTTCCAAAAGACTCATAATAACTGCCATTGCTGCCTCATCATTTCCATCCGTTGGAACTGGATTTGGAGACTCGTTCATTACACTACTTCCAATCATTTCCATCACGTCATCATGTGGGGTCAAAGAAGTTGATGAGAAGTCTGACAAAAAATTAAAAACTTATATTGCATCTTATTTTATTTGAAAAATATATTTTATAAAAAAAGGAAGATTAGAAAGAAACATTTCGAGTCTATTAATTGCAAATAATTCTAAAGACCTTGATCGTTGGCAGCGCTGCTTAATTGCACGTTGTTCCTTACACGGTTGTACGTTGAAGTAGAATTACTACAATCACTTCCCATTCCAGATTGCGATAGCTCGCGTGCTTCTTCTAGAGATGCGGTTGTCGTAATTTGAGACTGAAAAAAATCGATTTATAAAATATTGACTAAAAGGCACTCAAGTCAGGATTTAAAAAATATATTTTAGGAGTTTTTAAGTGATGCACTTTAACTAATAGATAAACTGTCTTTATCATTTTCTTTACTTTAATCTGATATGCAAAATCAATTTTAATTGTCTTTTAATGTGATACCTGGAAACATTAAATGTAGTTTCAAGCGTATATTTACCTCGGGATTAAATAAAACATTTTCCGAACCAGTAGCAGGGCTCACGCCCGAAGAACTCTCTTCGCCTCGCCTTTGAAGATCCAGAACTTCCTCTGCTATTTGTCTGCCAATTTTACTTACCTCCACGTGACTAGAAATGAGTTTCTCCAATCCCCAATTGCCTGAATTGATGAAAATAATTTAGTGACGTCAATCTCAATTATAAACAAACGAAACAAATAAGTACCATACAAATAAGTCTTTGTTCTTATCGTAAGACCAATTAGCTTTATGTTACAAATAATATCATTATCAGTCGAAAGTAAAGACAACTTATACATAATGTTTAATTATTCTCATTAGGCTCCATGCTCAAAAAAATGTAAAATTTTTTAAGTTAAAGGATTCTTACTTTGTGCAAAGTAATCATAATTTCCCTGAACGCTCGATCCTTCAGATTTAGCAACACTACTTTCAACTTGTTGTGTGTTGAAGCTAAGCAAAATGATTTTATATTATAATTCCATTTTATTAAAAAATAAATTATATCTTTGATTTCAGTTTAAAATTAAGTAGACGTACTAAACAGCTGAGTTTTTCGCTATAATGTACTCGATTTCTTTGGTCCATGGATTCTTAAAGGATTTCCATTCTGATTGCAGCCTCACAAAACTGGCCTCTTTACTTCTAAACCTGTAGGCCTGAAATGAAAACAATTTTTAGCATCTGCACAAGAATGATTAAAAAATAAATATCTATACCTGTGTGGTTATTCGTTCCTGGGATTGAAGAACCGCTTTATGCGATTCAGCAAGAAAAGGAATGTCTTCGTGGTTGTAATACTCATACATACTCGTTCCCAGGAGTTCCTGAGGTAAATATCCTAACACTAGAGTGACTCTGAAACAAAAAAAAAAGCATTAAAATTAATTGTAATGGAAATGTAGCATTCTTTGGGAAAGAGGTAGAAAGATTTGAGCAGAATTTATTCAATTATCTTTAAGTACCGTTGATCAACGAAAATAAATTTTCCATCCATCGCATGACGAGAGACAAATTCGATGCTCCGAAGCCTTGGTTTACTGGATGCGGAACTTGGTATTGATAATGCTGATTGTATTCTACCTACTGCTACCAAACAGGAGAGATTGCATGCCTCACTATCTCCATCACCTTCTTGTTCTTCTAAACCGATTTTTGCTGATGCCCAAGATTTCAAGTATCCCGTGCACTGGATCACACAATACTTCCAATCTAAATTCAAGAAAATGGATAAAAAATTATTAAGACGTTTTCTTAAAGCAACATTTTTATGAAAATAACTTTTTAAATATCTTTCAGATTTAATACATACAATTTCTAGAATTTTCAATTTGGATACATTAACCAGTTTTAAATGTTTAAAAGTTTTAAATGAATATCTTAACTTGAAAGTCAACTGAATTGAAACAAATTAATTGTTTAACATTTTAAATTACTAGAATTGAAAATTAAACTTAAAATAAAATAATTACAATAAAAATAAATCTGACGCCCGAGTTATGAATAGCTTTGTTTTATTTTTCAATGAGAGATGATATACGTGTCGTTAGCATGATGATTGAATCATTCGCATACCTGATTTTAATATACCCTAAGAGTGCATTAGGCGTAATATAATTTCATTGAAGCGTCAATGCCACCAGCATAAACCCTGTATTCGAAAGTTGATGTAAAAGACCTAATATTGTGCATTCATCTCTATTTTATTTTCCATTCAGAATGATTTCTAAATATTAGAATTGTATTCGTCCATCAGAGTATTAAATATTTTCCACTGATATGGATCTCTAATTTAATAATAAAGCCTACTAAATTCCCGGACAATTTTCTTATTTTTCCCGCTTATAAATATAAAGTCTCTCTTAGGATAGAATCATCATATAATTCCAATATTAAAATTTATTTAAAAACACCCAGAAAACAGTTTCTTTTTTAACTTTCAATTTTTAACTAAAAATAATGCAGTTTTTAGTTAAAAAAAAAGATTAACGCTACAGAGCGACAAAATATTAATTTATAATTTTTGTCGAGTAAAATGGAGAATGGAATTTTGAGCTTAACACTTGGGTCCAACGCCCTTAAAGAAAATTTCTTTGAGTCAAAAAAACTTTTTTTAATTCAAAGAAGTTTTAAGATTTTCCTTGTGTAAGGTACAAGATATAAGATAAAAAAATATAAATGATTTATGTGTAAGATTAAAAATGATTAGAGAAGGGGCAGGGCTGGTACATATTTGTGTTTGTGCGGACGTGTGTAGACCTTTCGCCTCTCACGATCTGCATTTTTCTTTATCTTCGAACCATGTTGCAAGATCCTGAAGGCATATATATGCGTTACTTTCGCCCAAACTAATCGTGCGTACCTTCTGGAATTTTTTTTATAATAATGGCGGCAACATGCAGAAATATTTTGACAATAATTTATTTAAAGAAGTTCAAAGTGGTTTTTCCAAAATTTAAAAGCGATTCGTGAATTAAACTCAAATTAAAGAAGAGTACTTAGAGAAAAGTTTAAAAATTGATGAAATTTAGAAAAGCACATACCGAGATTCTGTTGTTTCTTTCGTCTTTGGCAGCCTGTAGTTGTGTCGGCTTCTTCTTTGATCTGTGAATCCCCCCAAGTATTAGGATCGACTTTACGTTTCATTCTACACAGAAAGGATCTCCTAGCTCCTGGACATAATCGCGAAACACCCTGAGGAACATCCGTTTTTACTGGAAGCATTGCTATAAAAACAAAACAAGAAAAAAATTGTTAAATCCTGTTTAAGAAAGTGTTTTTATTGCGGGTTCATGGAATCTAAATAAATTTAAAAGGATTTTAAGAAATTTCATTGGATTTTCAGGATTTTTAAGAGATTTAATGAAATTTCATGAGATTGCATGGGATTTTAAGAAATTTTAAAGGATTTAACGATACTTCGAGGAATTTTAAGTAAGTAAGAAGTTTGACGATATTTTGATGGATCTTAAATAATTGTAAGGGATATTTTATGGGATACTAAGTATGTATTTTAAGAACTTTTAAAAAATTCAAGGGATTTTACAAAATTTCATTGAATTTTAAGGAATTTTAAGAGATTTAATGAGATTTCATGGGATTTTGAGGAATTTTAAAAGATTTAATAATATTTTAAAGAATTTTAAGATACAATCTTAATTTTACGAAATCTTACAAGATTTTTTTCAAAATACTAAAAAGTCAAAGTTTATATTAATATTTGTATACTTGCTTTTGGCATCGATTAGACGTTCACGTGGGCTGAGATCAGAAGATGAAAGCTGCTCCTTGACTTTAGCAACATCCTTCGGATGGACGATGTCAAACCAGCTCTGCCCCAAAAGATCTCCCTGTCAGATACATCAGGCAGGATTAAAACGCTCGCCTGTTTGATTAATATAATTATTCTATGACAAATGCTTCTAGATTTATCAAACGATTATATGTATAAGTTCATAAAAATATGGAACAAATCTGATGCACAAAAGTCTTGAGAATATTTCTTGAATAAATATATGCAGAAGTCCTAAATATCAATGCTTCATTAGGAATTCAATTATTGTTGCCAGTAAAGGTTGATCAGGAAGAAAGCAAGAGCATTAAAAAATGCAATCAAAATCGAAAGTTCAAGAGGTCTCTACTTTTGAAAAGAATTTTTTTACCTGAGAATAATTGAGAGTCTCTGAAACTGATTTTGATACGTAAAGAATTCGTCCTCGATCGCAACCCACGACGAAAACAAAACCTTCGGCTGCCTAGAAAAAAACTAATAGAAATTTAAATATGCAAATTTAAAAACATAAAATTTACTATTAAAATTAAAATTTACTATTTTTTTGTTAAAAGGAACGAAATTGCTCAATTTTCAATTGAAAATTTTTAATTCACATTTGAAAAGTATCCATACCATTTAAGTTTGTGGTGCATTGCGAAAATCTTTCCAAGGTATCTCGTATCAACAACAGTAGGAACTTTCAACCGATATAGTTTAGCGAGAGCGTGAGAATAATGCGGGTGAGTTTCAGCAATGGAAAGTATTCAGTTCACAAAGCCATTTAAGATTTACGTTTCAATCTTTGTCGATATTTTTATATATTTTTATATTTTTAATCACATTAAATTACTGGAAATTAATTTGATATATATATTTTTGTTATATATATAAAATTAATTTAATAGATTTTATTTTCGAAGGATTATAAAGAATTTCCAAATATTTTAAGAGATATTTAATGATTTTAAAGGATTAAAATTAATTTCCAGTAATTTAATGTGATTAAATGTTATTTTTGGGAATATAAAAATATCTCCAACAAAATCCATGAATTTTAACGGATTCTAAAAGAATTTTAACAATGTTTAGGGGCCATAAAAAAATTACAGGTATTTTCTATTTCAAAATATTTCAAGATATTTCAAAAGATTGTAGACGCTTTCGAAGAATTTTCAGGAATTACAACAAATTGTAAGCCAATCAGTATGAGAAATCAGTAAGTAAAATTCTGAGAGACTAAAGATGAATTTTACGCTTTTTTTTATATTTACAAGCAATTTCAAAATATTTTAAGAAATTTCAAAGAATTTCACAAGGTAACAAAAGGGGAAAACTATTTTTATGAATCATTCAGATTAATATAATAACAATACTTGCAAACCCGGAATTGTGCAAGTTTTGAAATCGGTGACCTGACCTGGTATGTCGGGCGTGGTCAAACTCTGCCAATATATTCCCTTTTCAAAGTGTGTACTATGCAAGTGCATTTACACATTTACAGTGAATGGTAAGGACATGGAGAAGGCGAATGAAAGCCTGATTAAAGATAAACGCTCTAACCATACCTAATACCTAACACAAACCCTGGTTCAGACAAGGCTATCAACTTTGGTGCACCACTTTTTTTTTGCTTTAAATTAAGGGTATTGGATCAAAATTCTAATCTCAAAAATCGATTTCCTCATTTTACTCAACAACTACTAGAATTAGACATATTTTTTCTCTGTAGAGGGATTATTTTTTTAAATAGAAGTCTGACTTGGGTAACAGCACCGCAATTGATAGCAACCCCTTCTAATTTGCTTTAAACAACAGAAAAAATTATTTTAATTGAAAATAATGAATTGATCACTTCATTGTTCGCAATTCAATTATATTATCGAACGATGGAAGCAGGGAAAATTTTTTTTCAGAAAAATTGAATACCTACTACAAGAGATTATGAAGGCATTGCAATTTTCCTGGAAATGATTTCTCATTGCGAGAAAATGAACAGAGCATTTCAAAACAGATTTCGAAATTTCGTGAACTTTTGCATCTCAATAGAAATTGATATTATTCTCCTGTTCTTTATCGTTCATTCATGCTTCAGAGCACAACTCATTAGTAAACGTGACTCTACTTTTCCTAGTCTATACTTCTCTAATAGTCGTTTACAATTTGCATTCACATGTGACGCTACTTATCTCCTCTTATCATATTCATCCAAAGATCTGATGTAAGCCGCTCTAATTACTAATAGTCTAACATAATCACAAAATTATATCTATATTATATTTATATCTGATACTAGAATGCCAATTTATGCTTATGATTACTTTTAAAAATTTTATCTTAAAATATCTAAATCTTCAATAATTTTAATTAAACCTTTAATGGAGCCCTGATCTGTTTTTTCTAATTTTAATGTGGTCCTGATGTGGAAAACAGGACAGGAGACCCCACAAGGCGTTCACGCTCTCACTGGTAAATATCCAACGAAGGGAAAACTGGTCAATACCCCATCTAGATTAAATAAACTATTCTGGATTCATTATTTGCAATATTTGATTATTTAACTAGTTAATTTTCTGAAGTATATAATTTTAAGGATATAAAATAAATTAAAGAAGATTTTTAAAAAATGTCAAGACATTTTAGAATATTTTAAGATATTTCTTTAACATATTCTATTATGAAGTTCTAAACTCTCTGCATTTCTTGAACGGTCTACTCTTCTTTTACAAATAATAAAATCTAATAATTGATTATCGATTTCTGATACAGGTAGATACGTTAAGATATATAAGTCGAGAATTGAGACATATGTGTTATGGAATTGACTCTCGTCTACATCTTTCGATAATGTAGACTCTAGACGTATGAATACGAGTAAGATTTCCCAGAGCCTTTGAAAAGCGATTGCATAACGTGCTCGATATAGTGGCAACAATGACGTGCAAGAAGCCGTGAATTGGTAACTAAGGTTTGGTTCGATTCACCGAGAATAGTAGATTCATCCTTTTTTTTCTGCACGAAAACTTCAGCTTTGATTTTCCCCTATTTCGGTCGCCTGGAGAACTCCCCTTTTCATAAAAATCTCTTCAAGATTTGGTCCTTTAGTAATAACTCGAGGCGTTATCGGTTCTATACAAATTATAAAGGACTAAATTTCGAAATATATTTGTAGCGTGGAATGAGGAAGGGGACTAGCGACCAAAGTGATTTTAAGTGATTTTAAGGAATTTAAAGCGATTTCGAGAGATTTTACAAGATTTCAAGGAATTTTAGGGAATTTTTAAGGAATTTAAAAAAATTCAAAAGAGTTTTTATATTGAAACTTGGATCCACAACCCTTAAATCTTTTGAAATCTTTTAAAATCCCTTGTGTGTTGAAATTCCATTAAATAAATCTTCTGTAATCTCCTAAAATACTTAAAAAATATTTAGAAACCTTTTGGAACCATTTAAAATCTTTTGAATAGAAGCAACTTTTACAATAGGATTCTTCTTGAGAATTACATTACATTACATCAAGATAGAAAATGACATTCTGATGATTTTAAAATTCACTTATTCATTCCCTTCTCTCTAAATTTGAACCAGCGAAAACCATACCAAATCAGTGAAATTCGCTGATGAATCAGCAGAATTGCTCTCATAGAGGGCGTGATATTCACTGATTCATCAGCGAATTTCACTGATTTGGTATGGTTTTCGCTGGTTCAGATTTAGAGAGTATCGTTAATTTGAGAAAAAATCAACTTTTATTTTAAACGAAAATTCAAGTTTGAGCAATTTTCCAATTACTAGAAATATAAATATGTGATTTGATTCAAGATCGACTATGTTTTGCAAAAGGCTGCAATTTAGCTAGTAAGGCACCTAACGATTAATATCTGTGTGTCCCAATTTATGTAGCGAATTGGATCAATTTGTGGATTTCGATAAGAAGCAAGCAGTGAAAGTAAAAGGTAAAATGCAACAATCTAAAAGTTTCGAATTTAAGAAACATAAAACTGACTTGAAGAATGAGAGTCTTCAGTTCCTGGTCGCTTAGAAGTGCTGGTTTACAATGTCCTTCTGTATATGAAGTTACTGCACCCAAAATGGATTTCAGATGCTGGACTGCCATTCTCAGCACTGTTAATTTATCCAACTTCCGGGACATTGCATGGCACATCGGAATCATGCTCGAAAGTTCAGTTATGTACGTGTTCATTTTATCCCTTCTTCGTTTTTCAACTTCACTATGGTTCTGCCTAAAACATTAACAATTGAATATTAGTTTAATGTACAATTTTTTCAATTCTAGAATTTGAAATTGAATTCTAAATTAACTTCTGTTTCAATAAAAAAAGGAAGTACTCGTACCTTTAGGGTGTTGATTTCAAGTTATTACCTCAAAATTCTATTTCTTCAATTTATTTAACAAATATCATAATTATGATTTTTTCCTTAAATAAATAAAATGTAGAACTTGAATTTTGAGCAACTTAAATCCATCACCCTTAAGGAATATTCTGTGATAGTAAAAAAATTAATTCAAGCTGATCTATAGGGACAATTATTGTTGACATTTTAATTTCTTAACATAAAAGATAAAAATATAAATACAGCTGACCAGCAAAATGCCTACGGAAACGAAACTCTGAAAGCAAGGTAATATAGGTTCTTGAACTATTAATACAAAAAGTGAGAGTCCATACGTGTAAAGTAACAAATGTTAGAGATTGTATAACAGGCTAGATAACTTTTATAATATAATTTTTATAGAAGAAACTACAGTATACATTTTAGAATATGTTTTTTTCGAATTTTTATATTTTATATCCAAGATAACTACAAGTTAGAAAATATAGAACTGAACTTAGATTCTTGGATATTATGGATTAAAGAAAGGCTAATAATATTTATAAAGCCGATCCACGAGTCTTAAGATAATTGGAAATGACGTCAGTATCATGCAACATTAACTCTTTGTCTGATTAATCCAAACTTAGAGTTTACTTTCCCTTTTCTTTGGATATGCTGAAGAAAATACGTCTCTTTATCACGTAACTTGTTTATTTACTCAAAATTAACCCTTCATCCAACGTCGTGAATGATATTCTTATTCTGTTACTGTGAATAAAATCCTAGAGAATTTTTAAGTTTTTTAAGGATTACGAAAATCTGACATAAAAAATATATTTAAAAAGTGAAAAAATGAGAGAAGTTCGCAAAATAAACATTGAGTTATATATAAGTATATATATACAGAAGATAGAAGATCGATAAATATATAAATAGAAATAGAGCATGCAATTTTACTTTCACGTCGAATTTTTTGGAATTGTATAAATCGCTAGAGGACGTGAACGTGAAAATGCGAAGAAACTGAAACTGGATTCTAGACTTGGGTGCGAGGGCGATATTTAAATAATAATAATAATATATATCATTGGATGACATTTTTTGTTACTGTATGAAAAATAAATGAAGGGTACGTACAAACACGTTTAGTTGGCTTAAAAATTCTCTAAAATCCCACCGCACATTTTGATGAAAAGAATTTGAACTTTGAAATTATGTATACAATTTTTGTTTAAAGAAATTCTTTACAAATGCGAGATACATAAATAAACCAATAAATAAGACACACTGAAAAAAATGGTTTAGCTGTCCCAGCTAGACGTATAGCTGGATTTCGTAATTCCAAGAAAATATAGCTGTGTTACCTAAATTTCTAGCTGAG